>JAFVLL020005797.1:0-14914 GCA_021397915.2 Tor tambroides | reverse complement strand
TTATCTGTGTCCTGTCCTGTTGCTGTCTTTCTGTTGCACTGTGGAGCTTCTGTCACTACAACAAATTCCTCGTATGTGCAAACATACTTGGCCAAGAAAGCTCATTCTGATTCTGATTCTGATAATATTAATTCCTGTTAGATTTGTGTGTGTTGCATAGAGAACTGTGTGTTGTGTTTTTCAAAAAGTGTTTTCTGAAATTGAAAACCGAGTCAAAGGAGAATTAGTGTCTGGTTTTGTAGATTTGGTGTTTGCTTCTGCTGTTTGAGTGACAGCTTTCAGAAACTGTGACAAGGAAAGATTTTGTGTGGAAGCAGCTGAAAAAACTCACTGTATGTGTGTGTGTGTGTGTGTGTGTGTGTGTGTGTGTGTGTGTGTGTGCGCCTGCGTGTGCGTCTGTGTGTTTGTGAGCGTGTGTGTGTGTGTGTGTGTGTGTGTGTGTGTGTGCGTGTGAGCGTGTGTGTGCATGCGTGTTAACAGCTCTCGTCTGCTTTGATCATGTCTTGAATGCATTACCAAACCCTGAGCTATGACAGAGGGTCAGTGTGAGTTTAAGTGTCTTGGGTCAGCCAAACTCTGTTTACTCAGTATTGAATGACTCTGTTCTTCCATACATCTGTCAGAATTTCAGCCACCAGCCGTAATTGGATTCAAAAGTCATGAAAACCCCTGCAAAGCCCCTCAGGAGTCTGCACACTCATGTGAGCCTCATGTGGATGCTCTCACAGAGCTCTGAAGAAATGTGACATGCCATTTCATCATCTAAGCAGGCTTGTTATGGCACTTCCACAAACTCTTGGAGTAAGTCACACTCACTTTTTACAGGCTGGAATCTCTCTTCCCTCAAAGGTTTGAGAGGACTCGTGGGATTGAGTGTAGTGCTGGGCAAACCATGTAGCCGTGGTGGAAACCAGCGGTCCTATCATAGAGCTCGATGCCTGTTTGACCTGAAAACAATGCTGGACTACTTCTGCCATCATAAATCATGCTGTCTACATCTGTAACCCACAGAGAAAACGCACAGGCCAGAGAGAAACCCAACAATATGCCTGCTGGATATTCATTTTTCCACGTAACACAGACCTCGTGTTCAGTTACATAATAATAGCATGCAAACTTATGAACCCTGTGAACCCCTGTCTACTTTCACAGAGCATAACAATATCACAGTTAGTATAGCCGGATATTGAGGATATATGTGAATTCATTATATGCTTATTTTATACAACAGTTCAATAAACAAGAAGCTAAAATTGAGTAACATACATTTTAGTCACAATATCAGTATCTTCACTTTTGATCCACAATGAAAAGAGACATCGAAACAAAAGCATCTCTTACACAGCATAGCGGTGTTTTCTTCCTGAATGAACTAATGCTTTTGAACTAGTGTTATCAATCGTTTAAAAAAAACCCTGATTAATCACAATTTTTTTTTTTTAAATTAATCGTGATTGATCGCGATTAATCCCACTTAACGTTAAAGTTTTTAAATATACTTTAAATTTCAATAATTTCACATTCAATCTTCAAATTAATGTACAAACAACATAAAGACAGTATATCTGTTAATATTTGTTTAATGGCATCTATTTTATGACTGAAGGTCAGTACTGATACCAATAATACTGATGTCTCTATGAAATTGTTTTTCCCCCTAATGTTTAACCATTGACTATAGCCATTCAACAGTATAACTGAGAGCTATCAATTTTAACATTTATTAGACTTTAAAAAATAACTTCTAATTTAAGTGAACTTAAAACAATCTTCACATAAACCCAGCAGAAATATACAGAAATTGAATAAAGTTATCAAACACTAAATTCTAAATTAAATATAGATGAATCCTTAAAGCTATAAAAGTTATTGAGTTCCTCTTTTTTTCTTTTTCTTTTTCCTTTAATTAACAGACAGGGTTATTAGATTATTTGGCTGCTATTACTTTAAGAGCTGCCGCTGCTGAACGTGACACGGATCCGACACGCATCTCTTTACCTTTTCTGACCCACTTCAGGTCATAAAGTCTCTATTAATGAGCTGACGAGTTGATTCGAGTGCGTTAGATGAGGGAGACAGTGCTGGGCTGCTCCAGAACAGTTTTAAAAACCATTTCAGAGACATGTCCTTAAACGTGACTCAGTTTTACATGCATACACAGTTTTAAGGCAGCTTTAATCGTCTTTTTGGTAACTTCGTGACTTAACTGACCATGACACTGCATGCAAGTAGTTTCATTCGTGTTTTGATAAGAAAAGATACAGGCCACAGCATACGGCAACACGCGCTACGAGTACAGTACCGTTTCGTTAGACTCGTTAGACTTCATTAGGCTCGTTAGACTCGCACCTGGCACTGAGGAGAAATTGGAGCGTGTATCTGAAACGTCTCCCATTTGATGTGTTCGTAAAGACGTTCTGCGGCTGAATAAATGCACTTCTTGTCAAGAAAAAGTGCAATTGTGAATGGGGTGGCCAACCCTAGCCCCGCCCCTGTGTTAATTGCGTTAATTATTTCTAACGCATTCAACTGAAAATATTAAGCGCCTGCGTTAACGCGCTAATTTTGACAGCACTATTTTGAATGAATCCATCAAGTAACTGATTCAATGACTCACTTGTCCCTTGTTTTGTTCCTGAATGAATCAGTTTTAAACAAACTGGTTGAGTAAATGATTCAATGACTCACTCATAAAGTCAGTCAATTGTTCCTGAATCAGTCAAGTAAATGATTCAATGACTCACTCATAGAGTCAGTCAATTGTTCCTGAATCAGTCAAGTAAATGATTCAGTGACTCACTCATAAAGTCAGTCAATTGTTCCTGAATCAGTCAAGTAAATGATTCAGTGACTCACTCATAGAGTCAGTCAATTGTTCCTGAATCAGTCAAGTAAATGATTCAATGACTCACTCATAGAGTCAGTCAATTGTTCCTGAATCAGTCAAGTAAATGATTCAGTGACTCACTCATAAAGTCAGTCAATTGTTCCTGAATCAGTCAAGTAAATTATCACTGCAGTGTTGTTATTGTTAACTAAAATGATTAAAAATAATTTTCATTAACTGAAATAAATTTGAAATAAAATAAAAAATGCTAGTTGAAATACATAACTTCAACAAAAGCTAGAAATGTTGCCTTGGCAACTAACGGAAATAGAATAAGTTGAAGTACTAAATTACTAAAACTAAAACTGAAATTAAAAAAGCTAAATAGAAATAAAACAAAAACAAAATGCAAATGAATTTAAACCTAAAATTATTAAAATTTAAACTAAATAAAAACTACAATTATATAAACAAAAGAGTATTCAAAATATTAATAAACTCTACAATAGTACATAAACAATCCTAAAATAACTCTGACTCACTCTTAAAGACAGTTCACTTGTTTTGTTCCTGAATGAATCAGCTATATGAACAATTCAAATGATTCACTCATTGTTTATAGTCACTTGTTGCCATCTACTGTAACTTGCAGAAAGAGTCACTAAAATTGGCCACCTCTAATGCACAGACGGACAGACAGACAGAAGCAGTGGATAGTCCTGATGCTGTTAGACTGCATATCAGCACTCTTGGTACCAATCAGATTCGAGGACTAACGGGAACAAACGCTTGATTGACAGTAAGACAGTGTTTCTGACCTGTTGTTGAAGTTGGTGCAGTAGCTGAGGTCTTTGCAGCCTAACTGGCACGGCTCCCTGACGTCGGCCAAGCAGGTGATGAGGTCCATCTCAGCCGGGTTATATTCACAATGCTGGTCGAACTCCTGCCACGTCTGAGTGCCCCAGTTGGTGCTGATCTCCAAGCACATGTTCCTAACAAACAGTGAGGATACCAACACAATCAGTCTCAGAGCGACGCCGTTAGCCTTCAGACGGCTTGGTGCTGACCTGCAGCTGGATGTGTTGGCCTTAAAGCAGCAGTGCAGTTTGGCGTAGTCCATCTTGGCGATCGGGGGCGATTCGGGGTCGCTTATGGTGGGTGGGTGTGCGCTGCCCAAGAAGCACTGCCACAGCGGGTCCTGCGGGAGCGGCTGACTGCCACACTCGCTGATCAGACCCTCCATGATCTCCTGCTCGGTGCTCATGGTGCGGAGAATACGCTTACAGGCCGTCTGACAGTGAGCCTCCTCCGCCCGGTCACAGCAGTACAAACCTGAGCACAGACACACAGCATTCTGGGTAAATCAGTCATTTCCACAATCAGTTTCAGTGAATCGATTCAAGACCTGACACTGTTCATGTGTAGAAAGCGTGCACTGATTATAGTCAGCTACATTTTACTATGTTCTAGTTTGTAGTTAATCTACATGATAGTTGAGTAAATGATTCAACGACTCACTCTACTGTTAACTAAAACTAAAATGATTAAAAAATGTTTTCATTAGTTGATATAAAGTTAAAATATTTTTAAGCTAGATTTAAAGCAGTTCTAACTCTCATGGTTCTGTGAATGATTCCTCACTTTAGTATATAACAGATTTATTTGTTTTATTTTTATATTTTTGCATATGTAAATTTAAACTGACAATAAACAATGGCCGGCACAGGTTTTAAGGCGCGCCTCAGATGATCACATGATCTGTCCTTGTTTTTTCATATATGTAGTTGCATAATTACAAAGCAAGTTAAAAACAAGATCATTAGTTGGACTGCAAGACAATTAAAACAAAAATCTTTAATGGAATACACAGAACAATAGACTGTCTCAAAGAGATGAAGCCAATATTTCACATCCCAATTTGCATACTAGATCTACACGTATTTGATAAAAAATATAGTAAATGTGAATATATTACACTGTAATTTATTTCTGTGATCTGCAGCTGTATTTTCAGCATCATTACTCCAGTCTTCAGTGTCACATGATCTTCAGAAATCATTCTAATATGCTGATTTGCTGCTCAAGAAACATTTCTGATTATTATCAATGTTGAAAACAGTTGTGCTGCACAATATTTTTGTGGAAACCATGATACATTTTATTTTTCAGGATTCTCAGATGAATAGAAAGTTCAAAACAACAGCATTTATTTGAAATAGAATCTTTTGTAACATTATAAATGCCTTTACTGTCAGTTTTGATCAATTTAATGAGTCCTTGATGAATATTTTGTTGTTGTTGTTGTTTTTCTTACATTATATTTAGAATGAAAAGTATGCAAATGGTTGCAGCCACAGCTGATTGACAGTTCTGGTGCAATTATTTTTTTGAAGTTGCAAATAAAGCAGATTATTTTTTAAGTTTAAGTCAATGTGTTACTTGCAATTTCTGTGTAATTATTAGTGGAATGAGTAGTTTTAGGCTGCACTTACTGTCGATGGGGCTCCGGATGGGGTAGGATTTGGTGTAGTTGGCCACACAGCCGATGAGCTGCGGACTGATGCTCTGGCAGTACTCTTTGACTGCATTAATTTGGGAGACGGTTGGCGATGAGTCTGTGCGGAAGATGGCCTGACAGTATTCACGGCAGTTTGTGTGTCTCCCTGCATAACTGCAGCATACTGAGCCCACTGCACACACACACACACACACACACGCGTGAGGATCTGACACCTGAGCCAACACCACACACTGAAATCATCATTTCTACATCTGATCATATAGTCTGGCACTGTTTAATAAAGGCTGTCTGGGAGTTTGTCTGCTCTATTAATGCACACAAATAAGTGCTTCATTCAGTTCTGAGCTCAGTGAGCGCAGGCTAAAGGTCGTGACCTTGCCTCCCAGGCACCGGAACAACTCCATCTCATTTCCTTCTCATGCAGGTCAGAGACTGGAGATGTGGCGTCATCAAACAAAGTCAGTCTCTCAGGTCAGAATCACATAAATGAGGTACAGACGGACTCATGGGCAACAATTGTTAGTCATGGAATCCCTGATGTCAGCCAAGGTCCGGTTGTACGGCACTAAATACCCTCAAACGAAAACACAAGCAATTAAAAGATCTGGCAAACTATCCAATGTGTTTTTGTGGCATTGAGCAATGTAGCCAATCATAGACATATGTTGATTTCTTCAATGCAATGGCCAATCAGAAACGTTGCAGTTTTTCTGAATTCACTCACCGCTGAAAGCGCCAGAGTTTTTCATGCTCGTGAATCATCTCATAAGTGCAGACGTGATGTAAATAAGAGATTCATTGTGTAGTTTAGAGAGCTTCATTGATTATAATGAAACTTTGTGAGATCGCAATGAAGAGTTTTCATTTTTCGGACACAATACATGCTGCAACGTTTCGGGAATGAATTTTCGGGAATAATTTCATTTCCAGTAACGGACGGTAGAAAGTTCAGAAATGAATGGTATGCAATTTATGACAGAATAGTCCCACAACTGATCGTTAATTTTTTCCTCACGTGTTTCACCTTTAGTAACAATGATTCAAAATGGACACATTTCAAGTGACACGGGAAAAAGACACGGAAAACTGAAATGAACATCAGAAAAGCGTGCACATTTCTGGTTAAAAATGAAAGGCCATTAAAAACATCACCATTCAAATCAGCAACAAGAGTCTAAGCTCCACAGTTTAGTAAACGCAGGCAACCTCTTTAAGTTGTTCTTGACTGTGCTGTTTCGACTGCTTTGATGCATGGTAGGGCATTGTTTTGATGTATACATCCGAAAAAGATTTCTTTTGCCCCCCTGACTTAAGAGTTAAATGTGGCTCATGGACGGACTGATAACGAAAGACCTCGTCATGCAGCTTTGCTTACTTTCATTTTTGGTGATACAGCTGTAGAGTGGTTTCTGCAAGAGAGAAATAAAATCAATTACAATATTGCAATATAGTTTATGAAACAGTGTTTTTGTCTCTTTAAATTCACAAAAATATGCTTGTTCTTATCACAAAGACACAAAAACCTTCTATTATATTTACCATTATTTTAATGACCTTTAATTATTATTTACTGTTTTTTTATTATTATTATTGTTATGTTGTTATTATTATTATATTTGATTTCTCACACAAAGCTGTCATATATTTTGTACAGTGGCGTAAAACTGACTACTTCTATGAAAACTGTATTTTTTGTGTATATGTCTCTTTAAAACAAATCCTTTTGACTTTAGCTTTTCAAACTTCAGATAATTATTTCTGAATCCAAGTACTAAGTACGCTACTGTTAGAAAGTTTAGGGTAAGTAAGATTTTTTAAAGAAATTAATACTTAAAGACATTTAATGTAAAGACAAAGACATTTATAATGTTACAGAAGATTTCTATTTCAAATAAATGCTGTTCTTTTGAACTTTCTATTCATCTGTGAATCCTGAAAAATAAAATGTATCACGGTTTCCACAAAAATATTGTGCAGCACAACTGTTTTCAACATTGCTAATAATCAGAAATGTTTGTTGAGCAGCAAATCAGCATATTAGAATGATTTCTGAAGATCATGTGACACTGAAGACTGGAGTAATGATGCTGAAAATACAGCTGCAGATCACAGAAATAAATTACAGTTTAACACATATTCACATAGAAAACAGCTGTTTTACATTAGAATAATATTTCATATTTTTTTACTGCATTTGATCAAATAAATGCAGCCTTGGTGAGCAGAAGAGACTTCTTTCAGAAACATTAATAAATCTTACTGACCCCGTACATGAATGGTAGTGTGCTAATAAAACTAAGACACATTTTATTTTTAAAAGACTGATGTTAGTTTATTTCTGTATTTCCCAGTGCAAGCATCAGAAACATCCATTCTAATGCTATATAAAGGCTTGGATTCTTTTCGCTGCAGTCGAGTCAAGCAGCACTGAAGTATGTGTAAATTTGCACAACGACTTCTCAGAAAACCAAGGGCAGAAGATGAAAGAGCTGAAGTTGTTGTGAGAGCGATCCAAAGCAAACATTGTGCACGATGGTCTGCGTGTTCGTCTGGATCGCATGAGCCGTACGCTCCAGTCTGACCGATGGACAACAGCATCAGATCTACAGCATGCCTATAGAGAATCATTACTCTTTAATGCTGGATTTATTGGACGGTAATGTGGCGACAGCATGGCCAGTTAGAGGGAAATGATATTTTTCCATTGCTCAACACTAACGAAACGACCTCATAAAGAGGTTTGGGCCTGTGCTAGGAACCAGGCTTTAAATGAATAAACACAAATAAAGCTGGAGGCTCATTTCAGACTGCAGAGCCGCTAGACAAACAAACAGAGAGACGTCGAGTCATATTGGGCTCTTTGATGAAGGAGAAAGACCTCCCAGAGTCTGCCTGCTTTCATCTCAACATCTCGACCGGAGTGAGTCTCTGTGTGTGTTAAACTGGGTTTACAGCGCTTCTGAAGTCACTGGCCCAACGCTGCGGTGTTGTGGACGGTTGTCAGGGAATTGTTGTGTGTTGCTAAGGTGTCTGAAGTATATTTTCCATACTGGCTCTAGTTTAAGGAGCTCAGCACCAGCTCTGAGATATACTCGGGTCATCTGTTGTTATTGTTAACTAAAACTATTAAAAATGGACATACAGATGCAATAAAGTAAAATATCAATATAGAAGAAAAACTAATAAATTAATAAATAAGACAAAAACTAATTAATGTAAAAAAAAATAATTTAAATTAATATAATTAATAATTTAAGATAATAATAAATACTGCAAATAATACTAACAACACTAGTATGATCACTTAACCATAATTTGGTGTTCCTGGTCAAAAATGACGGCTGTTTAAAATTTCTTGTTATGCTATAATATCACCAAATCATGGATTCAATATTTTTATCAACTTATTTTCTTTCAATTAGCACAGGGTTTGTATTCCTTTAGGAACTGATTGATTGCAGGCCTCAATGATCTTTGCTTAAACCTCACTTTTTGAGTGAACATTGGCAAAATAATCCAAAATAATGTTTGTTTTTTCACTTTTTGAGGTGCATACCCTTACGAAAAAGAAGTTTAAGTGTGCTATTAGTATGTATCTTTTAAACTAAAAATAGGAAAGTATACTTTCAGTTTACTTTTTATGAACTTCTCAGAAATATACTTAAATGACATTTAAAGGCAGAGTATGCAATTTTTCAAAAAAATGTTTTAGAAAACTGAGTCGGGGCTGAGTCCCATAACAAACGTGTAGCCAATCAGCAGTAAGGGGCGTGTCTGCTCGTGATGTGGAGGAGAGAGCGTTCAGTGAACAGCCGAGCCGAGCGACAGAAAGATAGAGATGGTGGATAAAAAACAAACAGAGGAAAACGACTGCGGAACGATAAGGCAAGAAGTAGGACACGTGTAAATATCGGATCAGCTTTCCAGCGCTGGAGAGAACTCAAGGAGCGGAAGACCTGTGATCGGACGCCGAGGTTGCTTTGTTTCCTCTCCATAGGTGAGTAAAACCGTATCTACACCGGACGCGCCGCGACGCAACAGCTAAAGCCTGCCTACACTGGACGCGTGTATTTCAGCCGAGAATGTAGTTGTTTAAAAACGCAAATCTGCGGTTTATTTATAAAACCACCACCTATTTGAAAATGTGCTTTTCCGATTTCGGAGATGTGAGTTCCACGCGATCACCGGGCGCTCAGTGCTCAGGTATACCAAAGAGAGGAGCATAACCTTGGCTAGTCTTTCTGACATTTGCTGCTGGCTCTGATGTCTCTGTAGTGGATAAACATAAGATATAATTCGTTTTGGGTAAATCTAACAGGTGATCTTTGGTCTTTATTCTATTGTTCTATGAATATGTTTAAATGAAAATGAAATGAGGCAGTGGTGTTTGATATATTTGGTCTGTAAATACAGTGAGGAAGATTGCAGCAGCCGAGGCGAGCTGATGTTATCAATTACGCTGCTGTTTGCAGAATCACCGAAATTTGCGTACTTGGTATTAAGAAATGTGCACAGACCTAATGTTAAGCATACTTGACTTATACTTATATATTTGAGCTATACTTGTGCTCCGAGAATCTGTGTTTTCATTGTTATATGGTAGGGGGCGCTAGTACACATCTTCTGTACAGAATTTCCCAAAACAACACAAGTGAAGAAGAAACCAAAACAACAGATGCTTCCACATGTTAAAACAGCATCAAAACTGTGTGACGTTATGAATAAAATGTCACCAATGAAGAGGTAATAATGACTGTCAAGCTTTGGGGTGTTGATCGACTCCATCTACATTTTGATTATCATTCTGAATCCAATTCATAGTCTTTTTTCAGCTTTTTGTTCAAAATGTTGTTTATTTCTTTATTTTTTATTAATGAAACTTACCCACATTCAAGTGTTTAAGAAAAGAATGCATGAAACTAGAATAAAATGTTTTAGTTTACAAGCAGATACTCTGTTCTTTCTTTTGATGTTTTGTATGTTCAGATATTCATACAACAAAATATATACAAATTAATACCTAATAGGGACATAGTAGTATACTTAAAGTATGATGTAAAGTTCACTTAAAGAAAACTTACGAGTATACTTGCAGTAAAAAACTACTAAACTAGTAGTTTACTTAGACTATACATTTTTAGTGTACTAAAAATGCTACTACAAGTATTTAATTAGTAAACTATCAGTATACCTATAACTTCACTTTTAGTATAGTTGCAGTACAAGCTAAAAACATTGACGTAAACTAGCTGTGTACTCAAAGTTTACTACTGTTATACTTAAAAGTATACATTTGTATACTAGAAAGTGGGCCAATTTAGTCCCAAGGAGTATTGAAATAGTACACTTACAGTATACTACTAGTACACTGATATTTGTATACTTACTACATAACGTATACTTAAAAAATATACTCGAACTTTACTTAAGTATACTTAATAAAATAAACTTGAATTATACTACTTTTTGGTAAGGGTAAGCTCAGATCATTAATTCCTACAATATTATTGAAATATATTATTGAAACAAACATATTCTTAATCTGTACTTCATGAAAGCCTGTTTCTACCTCGAAGAGCAAAAATAAAAGTATTTGTGACAATCTCACATCTGTGACTTTTCTTCATAATTGCTCATAATACCTCTCACAATTCTGAATTTCTCTCAGTTTTGACTTTCTGTTTCACTAAAAAAAGAGTCGAATTTATTTCAAACTTTCTCATAATTACCACGACGACTCATTTTTACTCTGAGGTGGAAACAGGCTTCCAAAACATGGACATTTGTAAACTCTGTGAAGTAAAATAAAGGTAAACTCCCACCTCTGTGTCTTTCTTGCATACTTTAGTGATGTCATTTTTAGACGATGCCTGAACAGAAAACAGAAAAGCACACATCTGAGAATCACAGGTGAGCCAATGATCGTACAGACACTTCTATAGATTATCTGTTCATTGACCTGTTTGCAGTCCCTGCGACATTCTGCGGAGATGGCCAGCTCACAGCAGCCCAAACCCACCCATCCGTCCGACTTCTTTGATGCCCCTGGACAAGTTCAGAATCACAGTGACCTTTACAGTAGATCTAATGCAGAACCATACACGCATACATAACACACATGATGATGAGTCTCAAAACAACACAGAATTCATATTTCATCCAGCTGTGCTTTGAATGTTGAGTGTTTGGCGTGGGTTCTTTATGAGCTGAAGCTCAAAGCTCTGGACGGGCTTTTAACGGCCCTGTAAGGTGTAGTTTGACTGATGTGAAGTGTGATATTTGTGCATCTGGGAGGCATTAGGTCTTCAGAGACTCTAAATTCTCTCTTGTTCTTTTAAGGCTGGTACAGGTCGAAAAGACAGGTGGGTTCTGCAGACGGCCCTAAACGTCTCCATCTGTGTTCACCTACCCGGTAACGTATTGTTGATGCAGATCCAAAGTTCACTCTGCAAAACGAAAAGGAGATGTTTAGCATGACAACAACTCAGAATACATCATCCGCTCGCTCTCATGTGCTTCCAAACCTGAGGATTCTTCTCTGGAGCCCAGAAGAAGTCATTATTTACTGGAAATCTCATTTCAAGCAACATGAAGGAGCTGATGACGACAATGTTCAGGTTCAAAAGAATAGATTTAAAACGGGAGACTCAAAATGCAATTTAAACCAAGAAAAAAAGCACAGTTTTATTAAATAAAATAACTTTTGAATATTTATGCATGATATAAATTTTCAAAATTAGGATTCTGCACTGTTTTAGGTCACTATTTACACAAGCAAATTTGTGCACTGAGCACTTTTTACTATTTATACTGTGTAAAACATTAAATAAGAAAACCCAAAAATACACTGATATTCAAAAGTTTGGAGTTGAGATGATTTTTTTATGTTTCTGAAAGAAGTCTCTTCTGCTTACCAAGGCTGCATTTATTTGATCAAAAATACAGTAAAAACAGTAACATATTATTCTAGTGTAAAACAGCTGTTTTCTATGTGAATATGTGTTAAACTGTAATTTATTTCTGTGATCTGCAGCTGTATTTTCAGCATCATTACTCCAGTCTTCAGTGTCACATGATCTTCAGAAATCATTCTAATATGCTGATTTGCTGCTCAACAAACATTTCTGATTATTATCAATGTTGAAAACATTAATATTTTTGTGGAAACTGTGATTCATTTTATTTTTCAGGATTCACAGATGAATAGAAAGTTCAAAAGAGCAGCATTTATTTGAAATAGAAATCTTTTGTAACATAATAAATGCCTTTACTGTCACTTTTGATCAATTTAATGCATCTTTGATGAATAAAAGTATTAATTTTTTTTAAAAAAATCATTTGAACAGTAGTGTAAACATTTTCAGACACCTGGACATTTTAGCAACACAAAATACACAATAGAATATGTGAAGCATCTCAAATGTATTTTCACTGAAACCGAATGCTAAAAACAGTCTTATATAAGCTGTTTGGTCTGGTTCTAAAGGACCCGTATGAAAGCAGCCTGTGTACAAAGATCCCTTCATGAGAAGCGTCTCTGGTATCAGTGGAGCTCGTATTATTGGCAGCAGAGAGCCTCCTAATATGACTCAACTTTAATTAAAAGTAGATGCAGATGAGCCACAGAATGCTTTACTGAGCCACAATCTCCTCACGCTTTGACACGATCATCAACCCAGTAAACAGGACACTGTCTGAGATTCACATTCTCTGGCGTATGAAAAAACACAAAGCCTCATTTGAACGGAGCACAAACAACAATGTGGTTTTGATGCGTTCGACTCAAAAAAAAAAACCCCATTTGATTTGGATTTTAAACTGCTTTCGAGCACATTTCAAATGCTTCCAGAATCCATTTGCACCCATTTTCTGTGAATCAGCGCAGGACATGCGTCCAAACGAAGGCCCGAGGCTTAATTAGAGGCTGGATGTAATTGCATACTGCCGGCGCTGGCATTCCAGCTTTGAAAGAGGGTGGAGGCGTCTGGCTTCATTACTGCCAAGCAGGTAAAACCGCAGCCCCAGACCACGAGGGAGGAACAGGAAGCGGCGGCGCTCTCTCTGTTTAAGACTTCCTGTGTTGCAGCTGTAATGTAAACACAGATCTGGAGAAGAGAGGGAACGCCTTACCAGAGACTCGGGGCAGTAACTGGGCAAACGCTGGAGAAGGTGCTTCAGACGCGATTCACTCCTGATGCTCGCGAGCTGCAGACAGAAGACAGGAAGTTTGGTTTAATAGCTGAAGCTCAGCAGCACATATCAATGACCTTCATTTGGGTGGGATTTATTACAATTAATTTGATTAGATCAGTAGCATATCATGTATGAATTCAGGAAAACATCTGGAAACAGTCATTAGTTATGCAATCTCATCTGCTTTGTGCAAAAATGACACAGAAACATTCATGTATGTATCTATGCTTTTCTATACTGATTTCTATTCCTTCATGAATAGCCGTTGTAATAATAGTAATTATAGCCTATTATTATTTAGGAATATATATATACACATATACACACACTGTATATATGTCTGATGTTTATATACGGCTGTTAATTTATCACGATATATATATATATATATATATATATAAATGACCTGGAAAAGATCTACAATTGCTAAAAATTTATACTATCATTTAGCTATCAGTTTTCCCAAGTTAGTTATTTTTTATGGATTCCTTTTATTTTAAATCACGCATACATTCATATATATATATATATATATATATATATATATATACTGTATACACACACATTCAGTTCTTATATTTTTCCAAAAGTTGTTTCTGGTCCTGGAATCTGATTGGTTGAGAGGAGTGCAGTATTCCTGTGGTAACAGAACTCTGTTTGTATCGCTCCGCTTGCAGTATTTCTCACAGCGAGTGTCACTCAAATCCACTATAATTTTATAAATAATACTGTTTTTGTGTCACGGAATGTAGTTTTAAGAGTGGTTTAGGTGAAGATGTAGTTGTTTAGACTTCAAATATGCGGTTTGTTAATAAAGATAATGTCTATTTGGCACTAGCTCTGATGTCTCTGTAGTGGTGAAACATGAGATACAATTAGTTTTGGGTAAATCTAACGGCCAGTCTTTGGTCTCATTAATCTATTATTTGTTCCAGAGAAGATAGTTTTGACTCAGTCCATCTCTCTCTCATAATACTCTACTCCACATAATACACTGATTTTACAACGGTAATACAATAAGCTTTTAATTAAGCAACTCAATGTTCCTTCGTTACTAGTTCTAAAGTGATGTTCTGGAATTAGTAACAGAGGCTTGGACTCAGCTGTGAAACTGTCAACTTTGTATCCATGGCGGAAGAAAGTAGTTCTGCACAAAAGAGAGTTTTTTGTTGTTGTTGTTATTTCATGCATTTACACACTCGTGCCATCGAACTGTTGTATAAATGCAATATCACACTCGTAGCAGTGCAATATGGCTGTGTATCGGCATGCTGTGATTACCTACAGCCCAATATATAGCCATATCACACGGCTACTCATGTGATATTGCACCTATATATATATATATATATATATATATATATATATAAAAC
>JAFVLL020005796.1:0-14848 GCA_021397915.2 Tor tambroides | reverse complement strand
ATTATGACGTCTAGGAGACGTTGGGTTTTGGTTGCCATACCTGACGACTAAATATCAGTATTTGACGTCAATGTGACGTTGGCTTGAGACGTTGATTCGACGTTGGATTTTGGTTACTTTACAACACAACCTAAAAACAACACAATATCAACGTCAGCTGACGTCGGTCTTGGACGTCAAATTAACGTTGTCATTAGACGTTGGCTTGACATTGAATTTTGGTCACCTGACGTCGCGACGTAAATCTAACCTAATATTAACGTCATATGACGTTGTGTGCCTGCTGGGAAGGTTATGCTACTTTGGTTGATTAGGCTGTTGTCCATTACATGGTACATTAATTGTAATAAGCTACTACTGATATTCCCACAAGGATTTCAACATCATATCCGAAATGCTTTTTGTTTACTTGTGTTTAAATTCAAACAACACACTGACTAAACCTAATTGGTTCCAGAGCCATTGAACGGCTCTGATTGGTTCGTATGATAATAAGCTCACACCAGAGAGCTACGTGTATCAGATATGATGTGCGTGCAAATGTCCTTTTTTTATCTTTTATAAAAATTCTATAAAATAATTGGGTGTCTGTGACACAAGTCTGTGACGTTGTCTGGCACACAAGTACAGCTGAGCTTTCGTTTACTATATCTGATGTGCTCTCTCTCTTTCTGTGTGTGTGTGTGTGTGTTTTGATCAATGTTTATATATATGAATAAATGCTTTAAATAAAACTTTAATGAAAATTTTGCTTCAGTGGACAAAAATTATTAAAGAATATATAAAACATCTTCATTTGTGTTCTGCAGATGAGCTTATGGGTTTTTGAATGACATGAGGGTGAATAATGACATAATTTAAATTTTTGGATGAACTATCCCTTCAACATTGGTATACAGTAGTTAACCATACCTGTGTAGCTTGGGTACACTTGGGGTCAGAAATCAAATCCCAAGTTATAGAGAAGTATCCCCACAAAATTACTATGTCTTTGTCATGCTTCACGGCAGGGATGTTATGTTTCTGATGAGTAGTGTTTGTCTTGCCAAACAGGCCATTTAGTCTGATGTCCAATCATAGATTTTGGTCTCTTCAAATAAAACTTTTGTCCAGCTGGCTTCATGGTCTCCACATCCCCAGACATTAGCTGTATAGTTTATGCCTCTCCAATTTCCTTTAGCTGAGATCAATCTTTGACTTGGAAAACTTCTTGTATCCTTCCCCTGCTTTGAGCTTTTCAGTTTCTCACTTAAAATGTTTTATCTTCCTGATGTAAATTCTGCCATAAAACTGACTTTACATGAATTTGACTCTCCAAATTTAAAGCACAGTCCATTTAAACATCCTGTTTGCCTTTATATGACTTCTAAAACTAATTTAAGAATTTAGTATCATATTAAAGGGAGAGAATATCTATGAATTCAATTATTTTAGTCACTTTGTAGTGATCTGTTATCACTTTCACTGCTTTCGCTAAACACCATGAAAAAGTCATACTGTATACAGCAGCATTGTATGTTTGCCATATTTACTTTTTTTTGTGAATTACTTCTAGAAAATCTGGCAGTGAGTGTTTCTCCGCAAACAAAACTTATTTTGAGGTCTTAAAATGAATCTACAGATGATCATTGAGCTTTTCATAATCTACTTGCCATTCATAAGGCCCATATATCTGCATGTCATCTTGGAGTGTTGTCCTCTAAAGCTGCCACAACAGTCTATGTTATCGCCAGAGAGGGGTAGGTATTTGCTTTGAAGAAGTGTGGCATTTTCATACACAGTATAGATAACTTGTTTTTCATTCTCTGCAAGTCTCAAGGGGCCTCATTTATAAAATGTTGCGCAGAAACCATCCTAAAATTGATCTTACGATCATTTCTCAAATATACGTACATGTGATTCATAAAATGAACGTATGTACGGAAAACGCACTTACGCGTCTCTCGCAAATGATCTTGAACTTGTGCGCAAATGAATGGTTTCAGCTCTCTGCCTTGTAAACGACTCCTAATTAATGTCATTAACATGTAAAAGATCTCAGTCATCATCCAAATTATTTAATTTAGAACAGCGAGCTGCAGGAACAGCTTACATTTCCAAAAACCTGCAGTACTCCGACAAGAAAAAGTGCGTACGTCTGCTCAGACCCTGACGTGATGCTAAGCACTTTTCCACGTCAAAGACCGTTTTTACAAATATGAGCGTTGGCATGGATTTAAGTGTACACACACTCTAAGATCAAATCTGAGCGTACGCCCAAAGCCTTTAGGCATGGATACTTTCTTGCTGTGCCTTGAAGTGATTCCTGACCTTGAGGGAATCTGCTATGCCCTGCCTCCAGCTATTCTCCATGAACAAGCCCACCCAATGTGCCACAGGAGAGATATGTATCTGATCTCATATGTAGCCTGTTCTGCTTCCTGTATTACTCCACAAGCGATGTTATCACAGGCACATGGCATGTTGATGTATATATTTACCTTTCAACAGATATATAGTTCTTAATACAACTCAATTACCTTACTCATACCTTGCTGTATCTTTCAGTATTAGCCAGAGAACCATAGTTTCTTTAAGAGCTCGTCCATATATTCAATAGTAATAGTAGTACACTGTCAGAAAACAACAACAACAACAACAAAACATACCATACTTTTAAAGACTGCATGTTAGTTATTATTGTTGTTGTTGTTGTCATTGCTGTCCAGCAAAAGAAGAATTAAATTGATCAAAAGTGGCAGTAAAGACATTTATAATATTAGGGTTAGGGTTAGGATTTCTATTCTATAAATTATTTTTATTCAAATCCCTAAAAAATGACCTTGGTTTCCACAGAAATATTAAGCATCGCAACTGTTTTCAACACTGATAATAATGAGAAATGTTTCTTGAGCAGCAAATCAGCATATTAGAATGATTTGAAGGATTATGTGACATGAAAGACTGGCATAATGACTGCTGAAAATTGAACTTTGCCATCCCAGGAATGAATCACATTTTAAACTATATATACAATGCCCTCCACTAATATTGTCACCCTTGGTAAATATAAGCAAAGGCAGCTGTGAAAATAAATCTGCATTGTTTATCCTTTTGATATTTCAATCAAAAAAATCACAAAATTCTAACCTGTCATTAAAGTAAAACAATTGAAAGTGGGGGTGGGGGGCTCATTGTGAAGTAAATTATTTCTCTAGTTCACGTTGGCCACAATTATTGTCACCCAATTATCACAATGTCCTTTTCCCAAGATAACAGCTCTGAGTTTTCTCCTATAATGCCTGAAGAGTTTGGAGAACACCTGGTTAGAGATCAGAGACCATTCCTTCATACAGAATCTCTCCAGATCCTTCAGATTCTTTCTGTGCTCAGTGACCAATTTTTGTGTTGATATTGATGTTTGTTTTGGAATATTGTCCTGATTGAAAGATCTAACCATGGCCCATTATAATATTTTTAACAGATGCAGTCAGGTTTAGATTTATCTGTTGGTATTTGATAGAATCCATGCTGCCATGCATCTGAGCAAGATGTCCAGAACCTCCGGCAGAAAAACAGACCCACAACATTAAAGATCCAGAAGTATATTTAACTGTGGACATGGGGGAGTTTTTATCCCTGTTTGTACTAAAACCATCTGGTGGGTTTGCTGCTAAAAAGCTCTTTTTTTAGTTTCATCTGACCATAGAAGCCAGTGCCATTTGAAGTTCCAGTCGTGTCTGACAACTGAATATGCTGGAGTTTGTTTTTGGATGAGCAATGAGAATTATTCTTGAAACCCTACCGAACAACATGTGATGCAGAAGCCGTTAGATATTTGTTTTTAGGCTTTCTGACCCCAAGACTCAATTAATCTCTGCAGTTCTCTAGCTGTGATCCTTGGAAAGTCTTTGGCCACTCACACTCTCCTCCTCAATGTGTATTAGGACCATATAGACACATCCCTGTCCAGGCAGATTTGTAACATCTTTAGTTGATTGGAACCTCTTAATTATTGCCCTGATGGAGGAAATTGGGATTTTCAATGCTTTAACTCTTTTCTTACAGCCATTTTCTATTTTGTGAAGCTCAACAATCTTGTTCTGCACATTAGAGCTATATTCTTTGGTTTTACTCCTTGTGATGGATGATTAATGAAATTTGGCCTTTGTGGTCCTCATATTGTCAGGGACCTGGAAGGAGGACCCAGTTGCAGAGTGAGTGACAAAGGTTTATTGCCAACAGACTGATACAAGAGGGTAGTGAGGTGCACATGTGATACAACATCAGGAACACAGTAAACAGAGACAGCTGGGGAAGACCACAGGAACAGTCTCGGACAGGAACTGGCAGATTACAGTAGCAGCAAAAGGAGTGACAAGACCAGGCAGATAGAGAGGACCAAACAAGGCACCATAGAGCTGAGCTCAGATACTTGACTGTCGACTCTGAAGCAGACCAAGTGCCAGGCAGGGAGAACCAGTGGCAGGACTCACAGGAACAGGTCAGGAACTCTAAGACAAAGAGACAAGACAGAACAAGGATCCACAGAAACACAGATACTCCAAAGCAGGCAGGGGGATAAATAAACAAGAACTGATAAAGACTAAAAGTAACAAAATAAGAAATAATTACCAATTTAACCAACACAACTAACTTAAAGAATTTCAAACAAAAATGCAAAACAAAAGATCAGGACTAGAAGAACTGAATAATTATTAAAATAAAAGCAAAAAGGTGTTGTGGATTTTTCCTTGTTCAAAATAAATCGCACTAAGGAGGTTTTGAATTCAGATAGACCTTTATTAACAAGTTAACAAAAGGCCGAGTAGATGTTCGAACACCACACTCCAGAGTCTTGTCTCGAACTCACATATATACATCCTGAAGTTTTCACAGCATTCCATATATGCACCGTTGTATTTTTGGACAGGTATCTTTTACCATATATGAATTCTTGAAGGCTGATCAGTCACTGTCATGTATGCACTTCTAGGTCTTGAACAGATTCTTTCCATATATGAGTGCTCTATGAGCTCCAGATCGTTCATTCTATTCTAGGCTCACTGCAGCCCTTAACACACAGTTTCTTCACACAGTCAAACTAGATAATAGTAAATAATAGTAGAATATAAATATGCATATTCTATGTTTTATATTAATTCAAGATTAACGAAAATCTTCTACATTCCTCCCCCCTCTGGGGCTTAAATAAGCCCCATTTCCCTGGCTTTTCCCAGAGCGTTACTTCATAAGTTAGGCTTTTCAGCTTTAGTACCATAGTGACTAAATGAAGTCACACAGATTCATTACCAATGACCCAATTATGCAATCACGCTCCGGAGGATATCAGAACCAAACCTCTCCCTTCATATTTCTTGATTGGATTTGATGCCGAAGGGAGTAAAAGATTCTGACTCCCTAGCTACTTGACAGTATTGGGGGTATGATCAACAATTCAATTTTTGTCAGCATATATATCACACAACTCAAAATCAAAACAAAGCATGCATAAGGTGTCTTCAACCCAGATACTTTGCGCATCGTAGAGGGTCACTCTTGGGGAGTGGTTAGGCTAGCACATACACCCAGAGTTTGGTTCATCTCATTTTCTTCGTCCTCACTTGAGGTACTGGAATTTTCATCCAATTTTTGCAAATTCAGGTTGTTCAACCATTCTTGATAATATTCACCTAGGATGTTTTGCTTGTTATCTTGATATTTTATCATTTCCATTTGTTTAACTGTAGCATTAATAACTAATGACTTTGATATAGGTAATACACAACAGAACAATAAGCCTCCTATTAATATGGCAACTCCTAAAAATATTCCTAGTTTAGTAATCCATGCTCCCCATGCTCCAAGTTTCAAATTGAACCAATCCCATGTTTGACCGTCTCTTCCAGCATTTGCTTTAAGTTCAATTCTTAAATTCTTTAATTTAATCATAACTTCACTAAATGCTCCTCCAGGTGCAGTATTATTTGGTATATAAGTACAACATTGATCTCCAAACATAATACAAACTCCTCCTTTGTCCGCCAAAAGCCAATTAAGAGCTTGTCTATTTTGCCATGTCATTCTACTTGTTTCATGTACTTGCTCCCCTAACAATGTTAATGCATCATCAGTATAATTTATGAATCTTTGTTGATTATAATAAATATAATTAATCCATTCGGTATTTTTGTTTTGTGAAATCCAAACAAATATTGATTCAAAACCTGCTTTTACTTCATCTCTTGCCTTAAACTCGTATGGAATTCCTCTAGGTTGTCCAATTGAATCTATATATACATTTGGGTCTGGTGTATAAGCTCTTCTGGTTCTATTATTTGCATTTGGTTCTGTTCCCCATTGTGCCATGGTAATTTCTTGAAGTAACCGTACTCTCATGCATAGTCCCTTCCATCCAATTGGCAAAGAAGGCAATAGTTGTTCATTTCCACAAATCCAGAAGAAATCTGCTATTATTAATGATTGATCTTCATAAGTTTCTATAGAAGGTAAAACTATAGTTTGATTTTCACATTTTTCTGGAGCTATTTTAATTCCATTCCTTATTCCGTGTGCTAAAAGGTCCGGAGCTCTTCTAGGGGTGCCTGAATGCCAAACATTTGTTTTATCTACATACCAGATAATAGCACATTTTCCTTTAAATTCGCCTAAATCATGGGTTCCTTTGGATTTATGAAAACATTCATATTTTTGTTTGTAATCTATGCTATACCATTTTGGAATTTCTACCTTTTTTGTTGCTATTTTCATATTTTGGTTTTCATCAGAATACAAACACCAACTTCCCCAGTATGCTCTACTAAAATAGTCTGTTAATTTAGAATTTCCCAAAAATCCCAGACATTCTGCTGAGCAATATGACGTTGCATAATCCTCTAAATGACAAAAATTTCTATTAAATTTAGCGCATTTTAGATAATCATGAGGATTTGGTACTGCTATCACTTTGTTTAAAGGAGACTTGGAGCACAGCAAGCAATTTTCTTTTCCTGTCTCTTTCGCAGTAAAGGTTGCCCTTCTATACCACTCATTATTTTGTGCTGTTTCCCATAATTCATCGTCTTTACCAATTTCTTCATCATTTTGGTTATCATAGTCAATGTTTCTACGATATTTGGATACCCTTTGTTCTGTTGAATTTGTATCATTATCAGTCTTGTTCAAAGGCTGAAAAGTTAATTGAAGGGAAGTCGGGCTGGTTTCCGTTGGTTGCACTTGAACTTGCATTATTAGATGCACTAGGCATATGATGGTCATTGTCCATGTTGTTATGTTCATTTTTCTCATTTGTGAGAGTCCTTTTACTTGGTATAGCTCCTTGTTGATCCTTTTCAGAGTTTTTAGTACTCTGTTCTCTTTCATTTTCCTCTTCTTCTGTGTTTTCTGTTTCAATTCTTTCCTCTGTTTTCTTCGCTTTTACTTTGGGTACTCTGGTGCAGTGGTTTAAATGATACCAGGTATTACTTCCTTCAACTTGGACTGCTGTTGGAGTAGCCGTCACCACTTTATAGGGTCCCTCTCTCCTGGGTTCGTTCCACTTTCTCCTGAACACCCTCAGATACACTAAGTCGCCTGGAACAATTGGACAAGCTGCCTCTACTTCCTCCTTAGGCTGCTGCTTTCTTGTTTACTGTAAATAGATTGCTTTGTGTATCGCAGTTAGTTTCTTCATATAGGCTCTAAATTCCATTTGCAATTGTTCTAGTGGGGGTCCTTTATAGGGGCCCCTACAGAATGGCGCAGGCATGGGTCGACCCGTAAGCATTTCATGCGGTGTTAAGTGCGTACTTCTGTTAATTTGCATACGATAACTCATTAATGCAAGAGCCAATGCATCAACACAGTTAAGTTTAGTACTTGCACATATTTTGTTAATTTTAGCTTTAAGGGTACCATTTAATTTCTCAACCATACCCTGCGATTGTGGATGGTAGTCTTTTTTTATTCTTAATTGTTGCAGTACTTGCTTCACAGTTTTCTGAATAAATGATGATCCATTATCTGAACTTATTTCAGATGATATTCCAAATCTAGGAAAAACTTCTCTTGTCAGAAATTTAATCACTGTTGCTGCCCCTTCATCTACTGATGGTACTGCTTCGACCCATCTGCTAAATCTGTCTATTATCACAAGCATATACCTTTTACCTTGCACCCGTTTTATCATGTCCACATAATCCATCACCAAATGTTTAAACGGCCCTTCTGGTATATGGCCTATTGGTGTTGTTATACCTTTTCTAACATTGTGTTTGGCGCAAATTTCACAGGAGGACAGAAATTCATTTACCGCTGATGTTAAATATGGGGACCAATATCCTTGTTGTTTAATCCTCCTTATCACCTTCCCCCTCGCACAGTGATCAAATCCATGTGCATCTGAAATTAAAATGTTTAGAAGAGTGATTGGTGCAACAATCTGTCCTTCATGAGAACGCCAAACATTTTGAGTGTCTTTTATAGCTCCTCTTTGTTGCCACATAGACTGTTCATACGAAGTTGTTTGTTCTTGTATTCTAATGATATCATCTAACTGAGGTTGTGGCTCTATTAAAACAATTGGAGCTAATATCGCTGTTTCGCATCCTGAGGCTTTTTTAGCTTCTAGGTCTGCTACATTATTTCCTTTGTTTACATAGTCATTTCCTGTTTTATGGGCTTGGCATTTTATAACTGCTAATCGCTTAGGTAGCATCATTGCCGAGATTAACTGAATTTTTTGGTCAGCATGTTGGATTGGAGATCCATCTGTCTTTTTGAAACCTCTCTGTTTCCAAACTGCTCCAAATAGATGACAAACCCCATGAGCATAGGCTGAATCAGTAAAAATATTTACTGTCTGTCTTTTTGCTAATTCACAGGCAACTGTAAGAGCTCTTAGCTAACTGAGCTGAGCATGGTTGTGCACAGTGTTGAGCTATTACAGGTACAAATTTGTCTCCATCTTTTCTTACAACTGCATACCCTGAATGAGTTCCTAAATGATCTTTAAAACTGGAACCATCTACAAAATATGTCACTTCTGCATCAGAAATCGGCGCGGATTCAAGATCAGGTCGTAGTCTAGTAAAGGCTAGTGCACTGGCTACACAATCATGTGGTTTTCCTTCAAAGGCTAATGGGATCAATTCAGCAGGGTTTATAGTATTACAACGTTTAATTGTAACATCTGGATAAGTGAGTAATGAGGAATATACCAAAATATGAGCTGGAGTCAGAACAAATTTCTCTTGTTCTATTAATTCTACAGTTTTGTGGTGTGTAAAAATCGTTACAGGATATCCCATTGTTATTGTCGATGCTTTTTCATAAGCATAATAGACTGCTGCCAAACCTAGCTGATAACAGGGTGGGTAACCTTGTGCTACATTATCCAACTTTGTACTGTAGTATGCTATAGGTTGTTTTTTCCTTCCGCTACAGCTTTCTTGCATTAATACAGCTGATGCATAACCATCAACTCTGTTTGCCACATACAAATAAAACTGTTTACTGTAGTCGGGATGTGCGATAGTTGGTGCCCTTTGTAATTCCTTCTTTATTGATTCAAATGGTATCAAAGCATCTGTAGTCCATTTTAGTGCATTGTTTAGATTTTCTAATCCTGCTTGTTTCATAATTTCTCTTAATGGTGCTGTTTTTACTGCATAGTTCTCTATCCAGTCTGCATTAAAGCCTACCATTCCTAAGAATGTCATCATCTGCCTTACTGTTTGTGGCAATGGTATTTTACTTATGCCTTCCAAATGTGATGGGGCTATAGCTTTCGTACCGTATGCAATTAGCCTTCCTAAATATTCAACTTGTGGCTGACAATAATGCAGTTTAGTTTTAGATACTTTATGACCACCTTGGGCCAATTTCGTGAGTACTTTAATAGAATCTTTGTGACACTGTTCTAATGTTGCAGAGCAAATCATTAAATCATCGACATATTGTAATAGAGTACTATCAATCATAAGATCTTCTAAATCGGCTTTTAATACTTGATTAAATATGTGTGGCGAATGTTTATACCCCTGAGGCATTTTAGTATATGTATACTGTTTTCCAGCATATGTGAATGCAAATAAATATCTGCTCTCTTCCGCTAATGGAACACTGAAGAATGCTGAGCAGAGATCTATTACTGTAAAATATTTAGCATCAGAAGGAACATTTGTCAGCAGTGTGTGCGGGTTTGGAACTTCTGCTGTCCAGTCTTCCACTATTTCATTTATTGCTCGTAGATCATGAACGAGACGCCATCTAGATTTATCTGCTTTTATAACAGGAGCAATTGGAGTGTTACAATAACTAGTTGTCTCTATTAATACTCCTGCTTTCACCAAACCTTCAATAGTGTTTTTTATACCTGCTTCAGCTTCAGGTCGTATAGGATATTGCCTTTTTCTTGGCAGGCATACACCAGGTTTAAGTCGTACTACTATAGGATTTGCAGATTTTACTAATCCTACATCTGTGTCATGTTGAGACCATAACTCAGGTGGAACGTGACTTTCCATGTCTTTAAACAGTTCACTATTAGAAACTTCTTCTATTTTAGGAATTGTCATTTGCACTTGAATTTTATGACTTACAAGTACTTCCTGTGGGACACCTTTTAATGTAGTGCTGTATATAATTTTTACGTAATTTTTGTCTGTAGAATGAAAAATTAACGGATTCATTGTTGCGTCCCACTGGCACTGTTTAGCTTTTTTCATCATTGGTCCTAAATCTTTTGTTTCCCAATCTTTTCCTGTATATAAGGATACATGTGGAACAGAATTTGGTACATCAAACCAATTTTTTATAAAATCATTTTCAGTTATATTTATTGCCGCTCCCTGTTTTCCTATTATAATATAATCTGAAGTTATTTCTATTTTTTGTTCTTTTGTCTTTTCTTGCCAGGTTTTTTCTTTTTCTATATCCTTTTCAGGATCATATATCATTGTACAGTGGAATTCTGTTTTTGGTAGCTGTGCCTCAGGTATTTGGGCTTCAATGAATTTTCCCCATTCATTAACAATTTGTCTTACATCTTTTTCTATCTGCCCTAACTAATATACATTAGCTGTTGGTTCTGAAATCATCATCATTGGAGTTTCTAGTCCTTGCATATCTATATATACTCCATCCGGAGAACACCAAATTTGCAGGCCTAGTTTGCATAATGCATCCCTTCCTAATAAGTTAACAGGAGTTTGATTTGATACCAGGATAGGTATGGTCACACTTTTATTTTTGGTTTGTAGACACACTGGAGCAGTCATTGGAATTAGCTGCATTTGTCCTGAGAATCCTATTGTCTTTATAAATTTTCCAGACATGGGGAGATGTGAAGCGTAATTTGAATTAATGCACGTATGAACTGCTCCTGTATCGACCAACATGGATGTGGATTTACCTTCTATTTTGACTTGCAACATAGGCTCTTGATTAGCATCAGTTGTTAACATTGGAAATTGACTCTCCCCTATAGGATTCTCTGGGCCTCCCTAATACCCTTGTTTTGAACCTGGCCAATAATTTACTGTACCCTGTGGTGGGCCTCGTGGTGGACCTCGAGGTGGACCCTGAAAGGGCTGGCGCCAGCCACCCCTTCGTCCCATAAGAGGGCATCTTTTTCTGCTATGACCCAGCTGACCACAATTCCAGCATTCTTCCTGAAACACTTCAGGTTGTCCTTTATCTGTCTGGTTTACTTGAACCATTTTCCTTTGCATCATTCCTGGTTGTTGAGTATGAATGTGGATAATTGGTGTTGGGGTCTGATATGTATTTGGAGGCATTCTAGCAGGTGGAATCATTTGAACTACTGGTGGCGGAGTCATTTGAGCTGTCGACAGTGGAGCACTTGCAGAATTTATAACTGTCATTTGTTCCATTTCTTCCTTCTTTACTGTCGCTTGAGTCTTTTTCTTATGTTTGTTGATTAATTCTTCAAGTTGCAGCTGAGTTAGCTTTTTCTGCAGTTCTTTTTCTTGATTTTTCAGCTTCTGCTCATTTTTTCGGTATTGTTCCACTGCGTGTGTTACATGGTCACAAAACTCCTTATGCGTTTTGGAGTTTAGACCAACCACATCCTCCAGCTTGCTTTTTACTGGTTGCGGCATGGCATCAACAATGGAATTTCTGAATAATGTTGACATTAATGGGTCTCCTTCTGGATTCCCTTCAGTTTCTTGTTTCCATCTTTTCAGTTGTCTTTGTATGTAGGTGTTTGGGTTTTCTGTTTCCCCCAGTTGATCCCCCTTTAATGCTTTAGGGTCCACTCTGGTTGGGTATTCTGCTCGCAACGTTTGCCACACTGCTGGGCGGTAAGCATCAAACACAGTCCCATCTATATAACAGGAATCAACAGCTCTCTCCAGGTCTGATGCTTGGAGGATTTCTTCCATCTTTGTTCCTCCTAGGATTCTTGCTAAAAGGGCTTTAATGTCCCCTACAGCCAGCAATTTGCCCATTGTTTCTTCCTCAAATGTTTTAATCCATTTTCCTGCCCCCTCATGGACGTCCGGGAGGCGAGCAATCAGCCCCTCAAGGTCCTGAGTTGCCCATGGCACGTACTGCCCCTGTGTACCTTTAATTAGAACTGGAAGTTGTTTTGCCTGTGGCCTAAGTGTGCCCTTGTCCCTACCTTGTGACCATCTTTCCTCATCAAATGATAACTCCTCTTCTTCACTATCTCTTTCCCCACTTTTTAATAATTTACTTCTAGTTCTAATCAATTTATCTGTATCTTGTATTATTTTTTCGGTTTCTTTAATTTTTTCATCTATTTTTGTTTCTATTACTTGTGTTCGTGCTTCTATATCCTCTTCTTTTCTCCATGACTAGTCAAATGATTCCTCCTCCCAATCAGATTTTGCCTCATATTGTGTTTTTATTTTTTCCAATGCTGTTCGTGCTTGTTTATAACAGTCTAGAGGCAAAATAGGTTTTCCTTTTTTCCCTTGAAGTTTTTTAGGTCTTACGTCCAATTCAGTTTGTTTCTCTTTTTCTAAATCTACATGCCCTTCCATTTGCATTTCTCCTACTACTTCTACCGTCCCTTTTAGCATGGGGAACTGACCTTCAGTAGATCTGTAAAGCGGTGGTGGTATTTTAACTAACATTTCTTCTTTTTTCTTTGTTTCTTTATCTGCTTCTTTCAATATTTTCCTTGCCTGTTTGATATTTTTTTAACATATCTTCACCTTCCTTTTTAAACAATGCCAGTACTTCTTTTTCTCTTTCTCTCTTTATTTCTCTCTTTTTACGTTTAGCACTTATTCCTTTTATCTTATGGTTTTTTATTAAGGTTTCCATTTCCTCACACAATGATACATCAAATGTTCCTTCTTTTGGCCATTTAGTCGTCAATTCCTTAGTTCTCTTTTGCCATTTGTTTGAAGTTTCTTCTATCAGTTCTTTACACAATGGATATTTTAACCCTAATAATTCTATGGGAGTAGTCGCCATAATTAATTAATTAATTAATGATTTTTATTATTTCTTTTTTCTCCCTTTTCTTTTTCCTGACTTTTAAATTTATAATTATTATTAGTAAAATTTTCCTGTACTCTAATGCCCAACCTCAATTGTATTTCTTGTATCGTATTGTGACCGTGGGTGATAATCCTATACTCTGGCTCGCACAAGACTTTTCAGTCCTGATTGCCACTAAATCACCTCTTTTGTTTGGGTGTTTTCTATGTTTGGGCTCTCGCCTAAACGGTCCAGCTCTTGCTAAACTGCATTCGGGTCGCCCCTAAAACACCTTCTTTTAGGTCACAATATGTCAACATACAGTAACATTTGACATTATTTATTTATTTAAATATTAAATACGAAGAATTTTTCTGCGAAGTAATATGCTGCCGTGATCAAAAAATACAGTGTGATCAGTACTGCACATTCAATCACTTTCCACGCTAATAGTTATCAAATAACTACTGTTGCCAGCCGTAGTGTAACATCAATAGAACAAATCTCACTACCGATCTATAATCAACACTCATTAGAAAGCATTGAGTGCTTTTAGAATCTCATAACTATATTACTTTTATATTGATATTTATCAATTAATAAATAACATATATTATTCCTATTTTTCCTCCTTTCTAATAGTCTATCTTTAAATAAATCATTAACTTTCTCTCAAGCGTACCAGCACTGTGTCCCTCTTATTAAGATATGTCTAAGCAAGGAGACACCACTTCAGTACGCTGGACAGAAAGAATTTTACAGTCTCACCCTGTCTCTGCTCACACAAGCGCGCACGCACAAACAACATATATCTTTCTCTAGTCTCACTCCCTGGTGTGAAATTTCAACACCTACCAGACCTTTCACTTAAGTACACCGACTTCTTTCCCTATCTTTTACCATAAAACTAACACCCTTCTAATCCGTAACTCGGTGTGAAATATCGACACCTACCAGACCTTCCGCTTAAGTCAGCGACTTCTTTCCCTACCTTTACCACAATGAACAAAGTATTGCAGGAATTTTCCACCATGGACCTTTTTTCCTTTACTAAAACTACTAGGCCTATACTAAAACTATACCAACCATGGATTTCCACCTGTAATATCCGGTACCATACACTTATTTCCGCGCCCTTACTGCAACTATGCAGTTAACAAAAACCACTGCAACTATGCAGCAAATAAAATCATAACCTTATTTCCGCATGCCCACTGCAATTATGCAGAAAAAAACGTATGCATGCAACATTTACTGACAGACTATAATTAATTCTGGATTCAAAACCCCTCTTCTTCTTTTTGGTTCTTAAATTTTGGAAGAGCTTTTTAGAGTTTTCTTACCACAACGGGCATTCTCTGAAGAATAACACAAATAATTTTATAAGCAAATT
>JAFVLL020005793.1:0-17754 GCA_021397915.2 Tor tambroides | reverse complement strand
AAATGGGCCCAGGAATACTTCCAGAAACCATTGTCGGTAAACACAATCCGCCGTGCCATCTGCAGATGCCAACTAAAGCTCTATCATGCAAAAAGTAAGCCAAATGTGAACATGGTCCTGAAGCGCTGTCGTGTCCTGTGGGCCAAGGCTCATTTAAAATGGACTGTTTCAAAGTGGAAAAGTGTTCTATGGTCAGATGAGTCATTCTTGTTGGAATTCACGGATGCCATGTCCTCTGGGCTAAAGAGGAGGGAGACTTTCCAGCATGTTATCAGCATTCAGGTCAAAAGCCAGCATCTCTGATGGTATGGGGGTGCATAAGTGCATACAGTATGGGCAGTTTGCTTGTATTGGAAGGCACTATGAATGCTGAAAGGTATATAAAAGTTTTAGAGCAATGTATGCTCCCCTCCGGATGACGTATATTTCAGGGAAGGCCTTGTGTATTTCAGCAGAACAATGCAAAAACACATGCAGCTATTTCAACAGCATGGCTTCGTAGTAGAAGAGTCCGGGTGCTAAATTGGCCTGCCTGCAGTCCAGATCTTTAACCTATAGAGAACATTTGGCATAACATTAAACGAAAAATACGTCAAAGATGACAACAAACTCTTCAGCAGCTGGAAACCTATATCAGGCAAGAATGGGACCAAATTCCAACACCAAAACTCTAGAAACTCATAACCTCGATGCCCAGACGTCTTCAAACTGTTTTGAAAAGAAGAGGAGATGCTACACCATAGTAAACATGCCCCCGTCCCAACTAGTTTGAGACCTGTAGCAAGCATCAAATTTGAAATGAGCTCATTTTGTGCATAAAATTGTAAAAATTTCCCAGTTCAAACATTTATGTTATGTTCTATTGTGAATAAAATATTGGCTCATGTGATTTGAAATTCTTTAAGTTTTCATTTTATTCAAATTTAAAAAACGTCCCAACATTTCCAGAATTCGGGTTGTATATATACATTTACATTTACATTTAGTCATTTAGCAGACACTTTTATCCAAAGCATCTTACAAATAAGGTCAATGGAAGCAATCAAAATCAACAAAAGAGCAATGATATGCAAGAGCTATGACAAGTCTTGGTTAGCCTAATGCAGTACAGGTAGCAAGGTTTTTTTTTTGATACAACATAGATACATTGATACACACACACACACACACACACACACACACACTGAACATGTATATAAGCTACGTCAGAGAGTCAGCTTTATTTATAAAGCACTTTGCACAATATAGAGACAATGTAAACAGAAATGCAAGGGGGTAAAAATAATTTCTTTCTAAAAAACTGTTTTGATTACTAAGTGAACAAATAATGTATAAGTCTATTCACACATAATTGCTGTGTGTAGGTCATCAGTAAATGAGTGTGGCATTAAAATGGCAGTGTTTAACAAATTAAACAAAAGAGCTGTTAGTTTCGAATGATGTGTGTAATGTAGAGAACTGTGTTTAGAGTTTTGCAAAAAGTTTGTTTTACAATATCAAACTGAGTTTAAAGCATGTAATGTGCTTGTAGTTTTGCAGACTTGGTCTAAAGATTAGGTGTACGAGTGAATGGTTCCACTAAGTGGGTCTCAAGTATCACTTTTAGTGTTTTAGTAATTTTAAAAAACTGTAATAATCTATATTAAATGCAATTATCATGCTTTTTGATCCAATTTGACTTTAGTACATCTTCACATGTAATTTCATTTACTTCTATTGTCTGTGCAATATAAGTGCTGAATGTACTGATAAGGATTTATGGTGAACTAAAATATGTAAAAACATATTTGCGATTACATATTTGTAATTATAAAGTTGCAATTCAGTACATTTAAAATATATTGGCTTTAAATGAAATTTTGATGCACACTACGGTTAAAATTACTATCAAATACTTTTCATGTTTTTTATTATGTTAGTTACAGTTTTTTACGATTGCTTAGGCACGATTTTAAAAACAAGGCTCATTTTGTCAAAACACTACACACAGTTCACACATCTACACACACAAGTAGCAGAACATCTCAGATCTTTTGCAAAATGAAGCACTTCATTCAAAACTTTACAATAATTTAACAAAACCCAGTTTAAGTACCGTATGATACACACATGGTTCATACAGTCAGATTCTGTTTGAACCACTTACACACTGCTGTGCTCAATCTTAAACACTTGTTACATTTCTACATTTCTAATGATACAGTCTGGGTTTGATTTTTTTGTTTTTATTTTTTTTTAGATATTGTTAAAGAACATGGATTGACCAAACACAGCTACGAGACAAGATGACGCACACTGATGAAAGTATTTTGTTTCTCACCACATTTGTAAAATCCTTCAGTACATCATTGCAATTAGGCTGAAAATCAGAACATATTCTAAATACAACATATTCCCATAAACTTTAAGTATAGTACATAAACTAAAAAAAAATAAGCATCATCTCTTCATGTAGCTGGATATGGCCACTTCGTCCACATCACAGGCAATGTCCTCCCTCGCAAAACAGCAAGGGAAGAATCTTCTCGAATGGCGACTTCATCCTTGCCCAGACTCTGCATCTATTAGGTCACAGGCCTCCTCCATAGCTTGAATGAGGGGTATAACATAGGGTTGGAGGTCATAAATCTTCGACTCCCATGCAGAAGGGAAAAAGGAAAGGAAGGGAGAGTGTTGTGGGAGGTACTGGAATAATGGAACCAGTTTCTGGTTGCATTAGTCTAATACCTAGTCTGTCCAATACTTAGTCTGTTTAAAAACGTGAGTATGCGGTCGGTGTTGTAAGGAGCTATTTTGGCATGCCCCCATGGAGGACCCCATTCTGCGTGATTGCAGCATATATTGTGATGTTACCACCACGTTGACCCGGGACATTCAAAATAGCTCTGTGGCCAAAGATGTTTCTCCTTATTCCTCTTCCTGCACCACTGCCTTTCATTTTTGTTGAAGACAAAAATTCACCTGTTGCCTTTTTATAGTGCTTACACCTTGATTGTTGAGTTTACAGTTAAGCACCTAAGTGTCTGCACACCTGATGGCCGTGTTTGATCAGTTGGTTCATATGTGTACTATTTTTCCTTAAAATGGCAAAGAAGTGACAACATGTTAGATTTCTGTGTCTAATGTTGAGAAGTGTGTTTAGTGTCTTGCAAAACAATGTGTGTTAGTGTTTTGCAAAAAGTGTGAGGCTGAGAATGTGCTTAAAGTTGTGCAGATTTGGGCTGAAGTTTTGCTCCTTGGGTGTCAGGTTTCACTAATTGTGTGTTATTTTTAATTTTAGTGTGTAAGCAATCGTAAAAAACTGTAACACATCAGATTAAACAAAAACAATATCAGAATATTAATCAAAATCAAAGTAAGTACTTTTCTAAAGCACAACAAAAGATTACTGGAAAATAATTATCTAAAATGTACTTTAAACATTTTTAATTTGAGATTATTACAAAGTGCACCTTTTAAAGTGTACTTAAGTGTGTTAAACAGTCATGAAAGTGTCTCTCTTTAACTACACTTGAGTTTATTTCATTAATGTTATATTATCTGTACAGTTTTTTTAAAAGTGCACTTAAGATTTGAAGTACAAGTGCACATTCAGCACAATTAAATACACTTCTTTTTCACAAGGGAACCTCTGTTTACGTCATGGGGAATGTCCTTTTAACAGAGTGGTCCTCAACATCTTTGGACTTTCATACATCTAATAAAATCAGCAAAACATCAGTTGAGTTAAAGACTGCCCATGAGAGTGCTCTGGACACACGCATCAGTCTGAGGCTCTCTGGATCTGTTTCTGTCCACTCAGTGGCTCTGGCTGCAGTTACTGATAGCATGTTGAGTTGTGGAGATCAGAGGCTCTGCTCTCGTAATATCTGATCAGTTCTGACAGCAGCACTGACTCCGGCAGCAGCCTCCACCTCCACCCCCATCTCCTGCGGCTGCAGCGGCTGATTGTGGGGCCGTCCGACTGAAGCACAGCCCAGTGCTCCGGAAGCACCTGCCTCCTCTCCAGGGCTCAACTCTCAGGATCAGGCTACACCTGATGTGGTTTTCATTAAACACATGCAAACTCACACAGAACACACACACACACACACACACACACACACACACACACACATACCAGCAGAGCTTCCAGCAACTGCCAGTCAAGATCTTCACATCTGTGATCCCCATAAAACGGAAGAACTGTGACTCAGCCTGACAACATGTTTTAAACACACATGCACAGGATTCTGCATTGTACACATTTGATTCCTCAGTGTCCCTCGTGAAAAAGTAGTACACTTTAGCATGGTTTTTTTTAAGAGTACTAAATAAAAAAATATTAAAAAATATATTTTTTAATATATAAAAAATATATATGCACAGACTGTAGTATGTTAGTCAACACATAAAAATAAGTGTACTTCTTTAAAGCATGACAAAAAAATAAACAAAACATGATTGAATTATTAAAATTGTTTAAAATGAACTTTATAGTAAAACTTTACACTTTCAAACTTTTAAAATTGTACTTAAGTGTGTTAAGAAACGTCATTATAATTGTCTCTCTTTAAGTACACTTATGTGGGCTTTTATCTAATTAATAGTACATTATCTGCAAGTACAATTTTTTTTTTAAATATGCCTTTAAGATTTGAAGTACACTAAGTGCACATTCAAAACAATTAAATCATCTTACAGGATAAACTGACCCTAAAAAGATTAAAATACTTTCAAAACGTATGAATGTCATGAAATGAAAAAGTATCTGTATTCAACATTCTGTGTTTGTGAAACAGTAGTGGATCATGTTGAGTTAGTGTGATTGTCTACACCTGTGGTTCCTCTGACTTGAGGAGAACTGACTTCATACATCCACTAAAAATCAACAAAACACCAGCTGATTCAAAGACACTGCACCTCAAAAGGGTAATGACTTCAAAGAAGCTCATATAAAAGATTTCTGAATCGACTCTAGGCACAAAGGAGCCACTGTCTAGTTTTTATGAAGTGAAATCAACAGTGGATTGTGCAGGGGTCGTATTCTCCAGGCCCTTAGTTTACTCCCCATCTCTGTTAACTCTAAGCAGTCTGAATACCAGTGACATAGGTGCTTAAATAATCGAGGGTAATAACACACCGTTCCCACCGTCTGCCCAAGTGGTTATTAACTCTGATGTCAGTATATTTTCTTGTTAAACGGTTTTCCTATACAATATCTGTAATGCTTTGGCTTGAGGCTCTGAACACCCTGTCTGTTACGTGTGGTGGCAGATTTCATATTTCACTTACACCTTTTAGTCTTGCATATTAAACACACTCAACAGACTTTGTGATTAAAGCTAAAGGGTATAAAAACATTACGACTGCATTTATAGCTTGTAAATTTAACATTATTGCTTGGTTATTTCAACAGCAGTGGCTGCTGGGGTTGATTTATTTGGGAAAGAGAGAGAGAGAAAGACAGAAACTGGAATGACGCCTGCGGCCTGTAGTGGAGCGTGTGTGTGTGTGTGTGTGTGTGTGTGTGTGTGTTTGTGTGCGCGCTGTGGTTCCGGTCCAGTCTTGTTTTCTTGTTTGTGTGTACAAACAGGCATTATAACGCAGCAGTAATGCAGGTTACAGGACTGTAAAAAGCTTGTGGAAAAAATGAGCTCATGCTGCTGGGAGCAAGTCTGCACTTCCCAACGGGGAGAGATGAAGCCTGCCTTCCTCTCCAGAACCAGGCTCTGTCTTTTCTTTCTTCCTCCCAGGAACAGACTGGGACTAAAAATCAGCCTGGAATCTATACGGTAGCTCATCACAACCCACAGCAGATGATTACTTACTATATGCATCACATATATGAAAAAAAAATCCCTTTGCTATGTTCTGATATGCCTGAAAATAGCTGTTTTGATGATGACATTGGGAACAATAAAGTGGTTAAAAGGAAGATATGATTTTTTTTTTTAAGTAATAAGTAATATTACTTCACTGCATGCATGTGCAGTTTTTGATGGAAGTCTCTTATGCTTCAGTGTTTTCAGTGTCACATGATACTTCAAAAATCATTCTAATACACTGATTTGAAACTTTTCTGATTCTTATTAATTATCAATGTTAAAAACAGTTGTGTTATTAAAAATGTTTGTGAAAACAGTGACATTACCCTTCAAAAGTTTGAAAAAAAAGGGTACATGGAATTGATCAAAAGTGACAGTAAGTATGTTAATAATGTTTCAAAAGATTTCTGTTTCAAATAAATGCTGTTTATTGAACTTTCTATTATTTTAACAAAAACTAACAAAGCCAATAATAATTTATAATAATTGAGTAGCAAAGAATGATTTCTGAAGGATCTCATGACATTCAAAGCCGGAGTAATGATGTTGAAAATTCAGCTTTGCATCACAAGAATAAATTACATTTTATAATATATTACAATAGAAAACAGTTCTTTTAGATTGTAATAATATTTCACAATATTAATTTTACTGTATCAAATAGATGCAGCCTTAAGCACCAAATTCCAAAATGACAGTAGTTTTGTGTAAGAAACAGACTAAAATTTAACTCATTACACATAAAAATCTTGCCCTCCACCACAGCACTCGAAACAAACACGGCACCATATGGTACGAATGAAGTTTGGTCATGGTCGATGGCAATCAATAAATAGAAAATTATGACACAATGTCTGTTTTCTGGGTGAAGAAACAACTTTCAGTATCAACTTTAGTTGACACACACAGCAGTGCTATAAACAAACGTAATGATTTTGAGACACCTTGAGATATTATTGAGATTACTGAAACACTGCTGTAACATGAGAACAGTATGATGTGTTTCTCTGAGAGGCAAGAGACTTGAAAAAAAGTTTCTTTTTGTTCTCCATTTAATCTCATTGCTGTCTAGGAGAAACATGTCAGATACTGTAGATATCTCATTTGTGATTTTTCTTTCCTGTGAGCCTCAGAGTTTCAGTCGCTCCCTTTTGTTATGATGTAGGTTTTAAAGGAAGCTTTAATCTCCTGGGTCTCTCATCCTCTATAATGCCATAATCGCCTGCTTATTATGGGGAAAATGACACAGGCTTTCTCCAAAACAGAATTAGCACAGGGACATGCACTCTTTTGTAATCCAGCATTACATACAACTAATTGAAGAAGAAAATATCCCCAATTTCCTGCAGCAGTGGCTTGTCGTGCTCGCTCTGCATGAATGCATACTTCACACAAACACACACACTCACATCTGAGAGTCTTTAATAGGTGCTTTTATCAGGGCAGTGCTTTCTGCTGCGTTATTGTGTGAAGATCCTCAGGCGAGGTCTGTTCTGTGTGAGTGTTCATGACAGAGAAGGAGAAAAACAGACAGACTGCTTTAGATGGGATCCAAATTGAAATATTGGATAAAATATTGGGTCACTTTATAATTAGATATAAACTTCTTTATAAATATACTGTATTTTTATCATCCAAGCTTGTTGCATTGCATTCTGGGATCGTTTTCTTTCCAGATGATACATGAAATGCTACATTAAAGGAATAGTTCACCCAAAAACTTGGGTGAAACTGAAAAATTACTCACCCTCAGGCCATCCATGGCTGTAGATGTACCATAGATTAGTTTGTTTCTTTATCATAACAGATTTGGAGAAATGTAGCATTAAATCAGTTGCTCATCAGTGGATCCACTGCAGTGAATGGGTGCCGTCAGAATGAAAGTCCAAACAGCTGATAAAAACATCAAAAACTTGTTTTGGACTGTTTTCGCTTGTAAGCAGTGTTTGATCTTTGCATATTTCTTGACTTTTTCACTGGAGAAAGCAATATTATGGTTAGACTCATATTTTAGCCAGAAGCAACCGATTTTTTAAAAATGATTCTTATCACAAACATGCAGCGTTTAACCTCACAAAACGTAAACTGATGTACCGGAGTGGTGTGGATATGTGGATTATTGTGATGTTTTTATCAGCTGTTTGGACTCTCATTCTGACGGCACCCATTCACCGCAGAGGATCCATTGCTGAGCAAGTGATATACATTTCTCCAAATCTGATCAGATGAAAAAACAAACTCATCTACATCTTGAATGGCCTGAGGATGAATGTTCAGTTTTGGGCAAACTATTCTTTAAAGTTGTAGTCATATTTATTGTTGTTTGGCGAATTTTCATGGGCGAAATCCAGTCCTTTTAATAGTAATCCACATATTCAAGAATTTCATGTGGGAAGAAAACATTTCCCAATGTAGATTTTGCAACAGGTTCAAATTAGTCACATGGTTTTGTCATGGCTGCTTAGTTTGAAAATGACTTCTTGTGCTTCATACATCACTACACTATTAACAAAGGACAGATTAATTGGGGTTTTTTTCCTCCTGTGGAATTTTGATAATGTGACTATAAATTTAAAGTTTGGCCAAAAGAAGGCATCCTAAAAGTCAGCTTTCTGGGATTTGGAGCAGAGCTTTTATCTGTCGTGAGAGTGTGAAAGTCTGGAGGTTGGGATGTTCCCATTGGCTATCCTCTCTGCTCTTCATCACAAACACACACACACACACACACACACACATACAGGCCTCTCTGGGTGGGTAATTACAGTGACTTGTTTGATCAAAGCACAGGCTCGTTAGCATTCTGCCCTACAGTAAAAACAGCTGTGTGTGTGAGAGAGAGAGAGACCCGTGAGCCCCAGCTGTAGAATACACATGCTGCGTCGTATGTAGATTCAGTGCACAGGGTAAATCCAGGCCGATCTCACGGCAATTCGTACATATTTTACGAGGTGGCTAATTCGTACGAATTCGTACGACCTCACTCGTACAAACTGATACGTTTTTTGCCCAATCGTACATATTTTACGAGTTACCAATTCGTATGAATTTGTACGAATGACCTACACCTAACCCCGCCCCTAAACCTACCCGTCACTGGGGTTTAGACAAATCGTACTAAATCGTACGAGTGAGGTCGTACGAATTCGTACACTGATAAAAATGATTTTTTGGTTAAGTAAATACTACATAAAAACAACTGTAATTTCTACATTAAATAATTTAGTTCAGGCAAAAATTAAAAAATTAAAGTAAATTTTATATTAGTACTCAATTTAAGCTTGTAGAAATTAAAGTTTGAACTTATAAGTATATTTTACTTGGAATTGTTTTTTATGTTTACAAGGATTCTTTAAGTAAATATCAAAGTCATGATCCTGTTGTTCCCATCATGCACTTGGGCATGAATAATTAATAAGGTTAACTTTTTTTGCTGTTTTTGAGATGTATTTACACTGTTTTATGGTTGCTTTTGTTGTTAGGTTTAGTAACTTACTGTTTTGGGGCATCTGGAGTTGATTTTCTACTCAAAATGACCCATTCATACTCAAACACTATCCACTGATTGTCACCATCATTGTGTATGGTGTACCAAGTATTGAGGTCTCTGTGTTCATTTGGATAGCGATTCTATTGAGTAGACATATTATCTTAAACGGATAACAAGCTGTCTACTTGCTTACTTACATGTTTGTGAGTGAATCACATGCTTTAATAGCATGGTTGTTATCCAGTGCTACATCCATTGAGTAAATTTTAGAAGCCATAACAGAGTGAAATGTACTTAAGTACTGCAGTTTCAACTTAAAATGGTAGCATGTTAAATTTACTTATTTCCTTTGCTAATTTTACCTAACTTAGTTAAGTAGACTTTACTTAATTAAATACTTGCATTTTACTTAAAATTGATGTGTGCAAAAACTTGCCAAATAAAAATTAAGTAAATTTACTTATTGTTTTTTCAGTGTACGAATTAGCCACCTCGTAAAATACGTATGAATTGCCGTGAGATAGCGTTGGGTAAATCCCACAGGTATAATCACCCAGATCTGCTCTCTCACCCAGCTTCTGGAGGACGGAGAGAAATGTGATGAAAGAAAGTAGAAGGTTAAACCTTTCACCCTGTTCACCTTCCTCACCAGAGCTCAATGATTTTCAGAAAGCATTAAATATGTCAATACTCCGTCTGACCCCCTGAAGTCTAACCACAAAACCCTGAGCTGTGAAGTTAAAAAGGAAAATGTTTTAAATGATTTGCTTAAAGGACTTTTTCTCACCTTTTCTCTCACCCACACTCTCAGTCAGCATGGGGCCAACTAATATAAATTACATAAATATTATTAAAAATACTATAAAAGTTGTGAGATTCTCTATAAAATAACTAAAAATACTTTTAAAAATGTGTAATAATATTTGACCATATTACTGTTTTTATTGATCAAATACATGCAACCTTGGTGAACATAAGAGACTTTGGTAACACTTTATTTTAAGGTGTCCTTGTTACACGTTACATGTACTTACTATTATAATAACAATGAATTATGCATAATTACATGCAAGTAACACTAAGCCAAACCCTAATCATATAGTAAGTACATGCAGTTAATTAATATTACTCAGTACTTCAATGTATAATTACACTGTAACAAGGACATAAAATAAAGTGTAACTGAGATTTTTTTCAAAAACAAACTTTTCAGCAGTAGTGTATTATTATTATTATTATTAAATTATTATTATTATTATCTTTTCTACACTGTCCACAAAAAAAAAAAAATAGACCAGAATGCCCTTTTCAATTAAAGTAAATGGTGACTACAGACAAAAAAGGACAGGAAAGTATGGAAAGAGCTGGACAGTCTGTTAGCTAACCTTGTGAGAATGTGAATCACACATGATTTGAGCAACATGAGGGTCATTAATTGATGACGGAAATGTTATTATGCAGTAAACTATGCCTTATCTGATCCACCAAGGTCTGTGTGCCCTCAGTTCATAACTTGGGGAACAGCAGCGGTTAAACTGTGACAGCTCAGAGGAGTCACATGCCAGAAGCTGGTCATTTGTGGCTGTCCTGCTGACGCTGATCAAGCTGTGGCCGTGGCTCCATGTCTCACTGTCCCGAAGACTCGGGCGCCTGTAACACATTCCACATCCTCTGAAATGTCCAGTGCTATAGTTTTACAAAGTTCACATCATACTTTCTCTTTCTCTCTCTCTCTCTCTCTCTCTCCAGTGCAGTCATGATGTCTCTCAGCCGGTCTGGCAGCAGGCTGTGATGTCTGCGTATCACTTCGTTCAGGTTTTTGCTGCAGGAGGTGAGTGAGGTCTGTCCTCTGCGGGGTGGTTAAGCATAGCTGTCCGTACCGTCAGAGAACAAGACAGACAGCAAGAGAGACAGCGTGGGTCTGATCTAAAGCTTTGGAGGCCTCCAATCTGGATGGCTCAAATTTTCCGGAACCACAGTGGAATCTCTTACTAATTATGGCTGAGGAAACTGATACCACTGTAGACCACTGTATAATAATGCATACTGTACACACATGTGCTCGAGGGTTCACCACACACACTTACACAACCACACACACATCTTCCATTACAGCAGTTTTCATCAGCTATTATTTATTATATTGTTTATTTATTGAAAATACATTTTATTTAAAATATAAATGCAGAAGTTATAAAATAAGATAATAAAGTTAAATTAGGAAATGAGACTAATTAAACAAGTACAGATGGAAAATATAACTAAATATGGCAACAATTGCTATATATAAAATTTTGGGGTTGCAAATTTGTAAACATTTTTTGAAAGAAGTCTCTTATATTAACCAAGGCTGCATTTATTTGGTCAAAAATACAGTAAAAACTGTAATATTGTGAAATATATACAATTTAAATTTAAATTTCTACAGTATATATAGATTATTTGATAAATCTGTAGCTTTTTAAATGTCTTTAAGTCACTTCTGATCAATGTAGTGTGTTCTTAAAGGGTTAGTTCACCCAAAAATGAAAATTAGGCCATGTTTTATTCACCCTCAAGGCATCCTAGGTGTATATGACTTTCTTCTTTCAGACGAATCCAATCGGAGTTATAGTAAAAATTATCCTGGCTCTTCCAAGTGTTAGAATGAGAGTAGGTGGGTGTTTTTGTTCAACAGTCGAAAAGTAGTCAAATAAAGCACATCCACCCACATTAAAACGTGCCTCACACCGCTTCGGGAAGTCACATACACCTAGGATGCTTTGAGGGTGAGTAAAACATGGGCTAATTTTCATTTTTGGGTGAACTAACCCTTTAATTACTGACCTCAAAATTTTGAATGGTATAGTGCAAGTAAATTAAAAACAGGGAAACATCTAAACTAATTTTGGTTTATTCAAGTCAATAAAATAATTTAACATCACTGATTTAACCACATTCATTTTTATGGGTTTAATCAAGTAGAAATGCCACTTTTTCCAGTGTACTATGCAATAAAGACACAGAACTATCCCTCTCTTAAGCGTTTTAAAACAGCAGTCTTTGCACTTGCTCTCACCCGACAGAACTACAAGTCAGAGACTGTCACTTGCTGCTGCACTCATGACTTCATTTACATTTCCATTGATGTCCATGACACATACTTTTTTAACCAAACCCACATATAAGAATGTGGCAATAGTGTGTCGTGACAGTGTCTCCTGAGCAGGTAACAAAAGATACAAATCAAAAGAGTGCAGTGTTGTCTGCCACAAACACACATTCAGTAACAGTTTTATTGCACATAGAGATGGAGTACATAAAGTACACACTCACTCATTCACACAGTCCTACTTTTTCTCTCTCTCTCTCTCTCTCTCTCTCTCTCTCTCTCACACACACACACACACACACACACATCTACTGATGTTAAACTAAGATCATTATAATTAGCAACTTCATGTACAACTTTCGGCACTTTCAAAATGAATAAAAATGTTATTTTGTCACTTTATAAATATTTCCATCTGATATAATTTAATCAATGGCAACGTGACTTTTTGTATGGAAAAGAGCAGCATGAACGTTCTGCAAAACATATCCATTTTGGGGGGAACTATATATTTAATACCTTTATTTTGCTCCACAAATAGTAAATGAGAGAGACAGAAAGATGTAAAGAGAGGGAAAACAAGGGTGAGAAATTGCATCAATAGCCATTAAGCTTGGCCTGCAGATTTGCCCTGCTAACAGATTCACTCTCATTTGCATGTTTGGGGCAGCAGGAAGTTCAAACTCATACTTTGATTGACATCTGCTCTGAGTGTGTGTGGTTCTGTCTCTGTGTGAGTGTGTAGTTCAGAGTTCATATTTTGACTATGAGTGTATGTGTGCGTGTGTCTGAATACTGATGGAGAGAACTCAAGGTTTGATTGACAGATTATTTGGGTTGTCCTGAGCAGCAACAGGAGCTACAGCTGTGTAACCCCATCGACCTTGTGAAGACCTGCATACAGAACCAAAGGTCCAATGGGTCCTTTGAAGGTCAGCGCATGTATAAAAATAGCTTTGAGATTGCTCTGTTATGAAAGCTTCTATGGCTTCTACAGGTAACCAGTGTTGGGGAGTAACTAGCTATATGTAACAGCATTACATAATTGATTAATTAAATTTTAAATTCATTTAGGCTACAACCTGTCTGAGTGTTGCCACCATGGCTATTAATAAAAAATAATAATTACAGTGCTGGAAATTTAAAAATCAAAAATCTGAAAAATCTTAAAGTAAAAAGAGGTGCTAAAGTCTGATTTTGTGGTGGCTGTTTTAAAATGTTTTTTTTTCATCTAAATTCAAGTGATGAAAGATTTTGAAAGTCTGACAGTAATCAGTGTCGAGTACTATTGTAAGGTTAACCCTGCTTTAAATGTTTCAAAATGTTTAACAGTTGAAAACATTTGTTAGAAATTTAGAAAAGTAATAAAAAAGTAATCAAATGTAATCAGTTACATTAATAAAGTAATTGACTTAGTTGCACTACTTGTTACATTTTAAATAGGGTAACTTGTAATCTGTAATCTGTAAATATTACATTTCCAAATCTTCCCAAATATGATCTATCAACTCTGTTACTAAGAGATTTGTTATTTTCTGGTTTGTTACTGTCAGTTCTGTTACTATCAGTTAAACTCTTCCGGTTACCATCAGTTTTGTTACAATCAGCTCTCTTAAAATAAAACAAATAAGCTATGTTGCTATCGTGTCTGTTATATTTGGGTTTGTTACTGTCACTTACCATCAGCTACGTTGCTGTCAGCGTTGTGACTGTCAGTTCTTTTGCTATCAGTTACAGTTAACTCTGTTACAGTCATATTGGTTAAAATCAGCTTGGTTACTATACTGCTTGTTATATTTAGATCAGCTCTATTATAATCAACTTTGTTACCGCCAGCTCTGTGGCTAGCTCTGTTACTATCATATTCTACTGTATCTTTTACTGTTTTATACTATCAACTGTTACTGTCTGCTCTCACTATCTTTTATATCCAAGTTTGTTACAGTCACCTCTGTTACTATCAGCTCTGTAACTATCTGTTATAATACTTTGTTACTGTCCGTTCTGCTACTATCAGCTTAGTTGCTAAAAGATCTTTTAACATCAGTATTCTCATTTCTATAATAAACTCAGTTATCTCCTTTTTACAATGTACCTGTAATGTCTGTTACTATCACATCTGTTACTATCAATTATGTTACTGTCAGCTCAGTTAGATAAGGCATGTTACTGTCAGCCCTTTTACTATCAGCTGTTACTGTCAGGTCTGTTAAAATCAGCTTTGTTACTATCATGTCTGTTATATTCAGGTTAGTTAATGTTACCTCTGATAGTAATAGAATCTGTTTCTGTTAGCTCTGTTACTATCAGTTACAATACTCCAAGCTCTGTTACTGTCTATTATATTTCAGCCAAAATCACTGTAACAGACAATCTATTATACACACATTTTTTTGTACAGAAGGAAAGTCGCATGACAGCTCTGTACCATGTGATAGATCAGTGGCTGACTGCATTAACTGCTTAGAGTAGTCTTAAAAGTTAATCATCTATTTTTTTTCGGAAAGATTAGTCCAAACTTTTTGAAGTCAGTTACATAAAAATGTAAAATGGTCAAATCTGAATCTGAAAAGCAGTTAACCACTTGTTAACAACCACTTGATTGTTGCATAACTCATGCAACTGTCCCCAGGTTTGTTTGTTTACAATCTGTTACTACCAGCATTATGTCAGCTCTGTTACTGTCATTTGAGAGACCAATACTTGAGAGACAAACACAGTATTTCTGTTTTTCTGTAAACAGGATTTTTGTATTTCAGCCATCGGTCAAATAGTTTTGTTATAGTTTACTGATAGAGATTGGGCTGAAAGACTGATACATTTAGAGCTTAGGTGAAACTGTGTAAACAATCCATTTATGGAGTCAGCTGAGTTTACACACACAAAGAGTTTGATTCTGAGAATCCTAGTCAGTTCTGTGATTCATATGGTACTTGCTGATTTGCAAACAATAAGAGGGACCACAGAGAATTTGTGTTATTTTACAAATTATAAGTTCTTTTACAAATCTGAAGATTATGCACCAGCCACAGAGTGTGATGTTCTCACAGCATTGCACACACGCCGCTAAAAGACAGACCTGTGTTTTAGAAAGCAGTCTGCCTCCCAGGGGATTATGGGCCAGTGGTTAGTGTTACTCTTTTCTCTTAAGATGTCAACAGCACAGAGATAAACCAGAGAGAGTGCCTCCTTGCTCTCTGCTAATCCACACACAGAGAGAGAGAGAGAGAGAGAGAGAGAAAGAGAAAGAGAAAGAGAGACAGAGAACCGGTGTTAGAAACATGATGAAGGAGATCAATACTGCCATCTACTGCTGCCTCTGCATCTGGCATTTTGTACTCTCTTCCTTAGTGCTGTGTTCTCTTTACATTCTGTTCTCTCTCACACAGTCCCTCCATCACACCATGCTCTGATTAAACAGCTCTCTCTCTCTCTCTCTCTCTGCTTGAATTATGGTCTTGCTTTTCATTATTAGACGGGGGTCAGCACTTCCACCAGCTCAGTTAAGCAAATACAATCTTTCATTTAAAATATTCTTATATGAGACACAAAAATTACATTTTGAAGACTTTCAAGCTTTGAAAACCAAAACACCATAAAATTATCATAAACATGGCCCATTTGACTATATACTCTTAAAAACAACGGTTCTTTATTGGCATTGATGGTTCCATGAAGAACATTTAACATCCATGGAAACTTTCTGTTCCACAACAGCTTCTTAACAGTGGAAATATTGTGGGTTTCTTAAGATTATTAAAATATTTTTACCTAAAAATTAATACAGTTAATACTTTCACTGTGTTTTTACACAGAGGTGTTGTATGGCTTCCAGAGACTTGGTATATAGTGCTCACGGACTACATTCTTGGTTCTTTTATAGTGCTTTTGCATCCCAAGAAGGCCATCAAACTCATGCCTATTACCCGATTTCACTTCACTTTGGAAACACACGCATACACATATACATCTAGATCTCTGATTTTTTCACTCTAAAAGGGTTTAATTTAGAATTTAGAAAAATTATTTAGAAAAAAAAAATCATGTCACATCCTGCTTTAAGTTATTGCAGCGGGAGTGTAATTGCCTCAGATGAGGTGACCAGTGGTTTATTCTTGCAGAACATTTTTTGAGATAAATTCACACTTAGAAACTACTGCCACTATATCACTACTGTCAGAAGTGTCATATATACTAGTTTTGTTAAAATGTGACTTATTTTTCTGACCCTTATTAATCTTCATGTCATGGTCATTTTTACCTAGTGGACAATAAAACAGACAAAGATAGACATTAAAGTAAGGACCCAATATCTAGAAACCAGAAAATCACCCAGAACCCTCAGCATTGTGGAGGGCTGTTTTCAATTGGTGCAGTAAATAACCACTTAATAATGCCCTAGCAACAGCATAGCAACATGGTAAAAACACTCAGAGCATCATAGTAACTCGATAGCCATGGCAATCACCCACAATACCCTAACATCAAGCAGCAGGTTTTGCAAAAGCAGCATCACACACATTTTCACCTTTTTTCCCCAGAAAAGTTTAAATTAATTTTTCTGTGTGTGAGAGCTGAATAGCTCTGCTATAAGTTTCAATTGATTCTAATGTGTTAAATGACACATTCGCTTGTTTTTCTAACTCAAATTCTATTCGTCAAATTCTATTAGTTAATTTCCACAATGTTGTGTTTGTCCCATTTCTTATACAGTAGTTAGTGGCTAATATTTTGGTGTTATGACAGCCATCCTGCTCTCTAAATATTGTTTGGGCCACCAGCTATTGACAAACGCTCAGTCAAACATCAGTCAAACACTACTTGTTTTGGTCACTTAATAAAAGCTGTTTATGGACAAGCTCACATTTGATCGGCACCTTCTGATTCACAGCAGTTTTGAAGATTGTTGCATAACTCCAGACTATTTTTATCAGATGCTAATTGTGCTCATGTAGGCTGGTAGGTGTGTCAGAGAAAGAGGAGGGTCAGGTCTGTGGGGCGCTGACCTCTGTCAGGCCATAATTGGGGCAAGATGCCCTGCAGGACCGTGGCTGACTGACTGCAGTGTGACTCTATTGAGTTTGACAGCAGTGTGTATACCTGCGAACTTCACTGTTACGGCATGTGGAAACCGCCAACACACATGCTCAAGACCATTAAACATGCTTCTGCTGAATACAGTATAAATGTCCTGTCATTTTTAACACTATTAATACTGACCCTGCTAAGGGTTAGTGATTTGAACAAAAACCTAAATACCCTAAACTCTAATAAATATTCAGCACATAATTATAGCACATAAAGGTTTTTTTTTTTTTTTTTACAAATATTTTGAATGAGTTACTATTTTTCTATTTTCATTTAATATG
>JAFVLL020005792.1:0-16637 GCA_021397915.2 Tor tambroides | reverse complement strand
CGTGTTCATTTCACGCATTTCTTTGAGATCAGGTTGGCCCAAAACACACCCATTACTCATTAAGAGAATAGGGACAACCATCTTAGACCATGCGGCAGGTGCGCCGACCATTTTTCCCGTCGTTAAAATAGCAAAAGTGGATTCAGACGCACCCTAAGTGCACCTGCGTCGTGCACTTTAGACCATGCGCTTAGATTGTTAAAACAGAGCCCATGGTGTTGTGAGCATTTAAGACATATTGCTGCTGCACGAGTAGCATAATAACCTGTAGCAGATCTATACAGGTGGAGCTGGGGAAGGTGGAGAGTTCCACGAAGGAACCGGGAGGAACGCAGAATTCTGCGCGCGATTTCTACAGGGAGGTGGAGTAGTGTTATTGGACACTATGTTATCCAGGGGGCCCAGAAACCGTAGCGGCGCCCCTGAATGCTAACCAGCCATTTAATGCAATATGAACCAATCAACTTGGGCCAAGTAGTTTAACGCTGTGAATGTCATAAGTTTGCGTTAACGTCCCATCAGTCTGCGCCACCTAGAGTTTCATGACAGAACTTGGCATTAAAATATCACCAGAAACGTTTTTTATTGATTTTTATATATTTATTTAATTGTACTTAATGGAAAGAAATCTAATATTTTTAGAAAGACTGCATGTACACACTACAGACATGACGGAAATAATGTATAACTTCTCAAAATCTGTTGCCACTTGCGTTGCTGTTCATACTGTGTTGCTGTTGTTTACATGGAGTGCTGCGGTCATGTTTTCAGCACACTCATTGTGTTTCCTCAGCAGTCATGAAAACAGTCCTCCTTTAAGACCCTTGACATCAAACATATGCTACTTATCAGGCTAAAGATATAATTTATCTTAATGTTTAAAGAACACTCTGATCTCTAGCTCTAATGAGGCAAATATCTGCTAAAGGTCTCAAATCTGTATAATGTTGTAATACAATATAATGTAACATATATATACACACACAAAGATCATTTACAAACAGCAAGACTTGATGCAACAGCCAAATATGCATATGCTTTTTAAAGACTAGCTTTTTAGTCAGAAAAATGTCTTTGATTAATTAATCAGCATATTATTTAGTTCATTTATTTAAAGTTTATTAATATTTTAATTGAAAAAAAGAGAGTACGCTAAACATTTGGTAAACATTTGTACACATAAGTGGAAACAAGATCTAATCATGCAACAGGCGGTATAGATAATCGCTCAAGAGGTTGAAATGGGTAAAATGCACTGAGACTCGTTATTGAATCTCCCACAGAAGTCTGGAGTGTTTCTGCACAGTCGGAAAGATAGCAGCTGAAACGGCAAGAGGGAGGGTGAAGAGATGGGCACAAGTGCTTGGCCTCTGTTTGATAACACTGGCTCTGCCATTCAGAGCTTCTTATCACAAACAAAAACATTTTTGCAGTTATTCTTCAGATGAGAACTTTTTGTGGCACGACACTTCTGCAGTGAAGTCTCTTAATCAATTCAAAAGGTTTAATGCAGTCAAAAGTTGAATGTAGTTAATCAGTCATAATCAGCTGGCTTACAGATTGAGTAAAGAATATTAATCAATCAGCATTTCATATGTTCAGCTGCCCAGTCATTTTGTAAAGTAATTTTGTCCTACAAAAATTAATCAAAATCAGTCCATTTGGGAGGTACACCACCCAGTCTGGAAACAATGATTGTGTGGTGCAATCAACAACAGTATATTTATGAACATTGCAAACATATGTGCAGTCAGGGATCACGTAAAGACGAAGATGAAAATTTTAGTAAACATACTTTTAGGTATAGATGTAATTTTAGTTAGTTAGTTAGTCCTGCACTTGAACCCAATTTTGGGTTGTTCAGATGTACACACTTTTTTTTTTTTTGCTCCTTTAAAGTTACACCACCAGTCGAAAATTTAGAATATTTTTTTAATAAGTCTCTTATGCTCACCAAAGCTGCATTTATTTACTCAAAAATATAGTAAACAACAGCAATATCATCAAATGTTATTACAATTTAAAATAACAGTTTTCTATATTAATATATATTTTAAAATGTCATTTAAATGTCCTGTGATTTCAAATCTGAATTTTCAGCATCATTACTCCAGTCTTCAGTGTCACATGATCCTTCAGAAATCATTCTAACAGGCTGATTTCTCATTATTATCAGTGTTGGAAAGTTTTTGCTGCTTTTTTTTTTTGTATGAAACCATGATACCAACCAAAGTTTGGGGTAAGCAATATGTAAAAAGAAAGAAAGAAACAAACAAACAAAATTCAAAAAAAAAAAGAAAGAATGAAAGAAAGAAAGAAAGATTCAGCAAGGAAGCATAAAAATAGCCAAAACTAACAGTAAAGATGTTTATAATGTTACAAAATGTTCCTATTTCAAATAAATACTCTTCATTGACCATTCTATTTGTCAGAAAATTCTTTTTCAGCAAATTTTGTCAGCAAAACCTTTTTCAGAATTAATCAGAAGAACCATTATTAATAGTAGATCAGCAATGATAACATAACTGAGCAGCAAATCAGCATATTAGAATGATTTCTGAAGGATCATGTGACACTGAAGACTGGAGTAATGATGCTGAAAATTCAGATTTGCATCACAGGAATAAATGACATTTTAAAATATAAAATATAATTGCGTTTAATGTACTTTGATCAAATTAATGCAGCTTTGGTGAGCAGAAAAGGGTTTCTTCAAAAGCATTAAAAAAAATAAAAAAATCTGAATAGTGCGTGTTCCATACTGCTAAATGTGAAAAACGTGATCCACAGGACATCTTGATAAATATTATGAATAAAAAGTCAGTTTCTTCACTCGTGAGGCTTTTCTTCTACGCTTACATCCACTATCAAATGACTTTCTAGGCTTCTCTGATATGTGCTTGATATGTGCCTCATAAATTATGATGCTCTAGGGCAGTGGTTCCCAACCACGATCCTTGAGGCCCCCCAACACTGCATGTTTTCCATGTCTCCTTAATCAGACACACCTGATTCAGATCATCAGCACATTAGTAGAGACTCCAAGACCTGAAATGGGTGTGTCAGACAAAGGAGAGATGCAAAATGTGCAGTGTTGGGGGGCCTCCAGGAACGTGGTTGGGAACCACTGCTCTAGGGTCTGTACATCTGCCTCTCTGAATCTAACTGTAATTTGACACAGACCTTTTCCAGGTTTCACAAGTCAATAATGTGTGTCGGCATTCCTTTTCTCCATCCCCCAGGATCTGTTTGCCATTATGCAGTTTCACAAGGATCCATCCATAACCTTCTTGGAGAAAGGTCACATGGTGGTCACACACATGTAGTTTGCAATGTTCGTGTCTACACAGTTACGCCTCAGTACTAACAATCACTGCCTGCTGTTTCTGACCAGTATAAGTTTTGCCACCTGACAGACAATGCTCACAAATTCAGTAATAAGAATCATTTTGAAAATCACTTTCAGTGACAGTACCTTTTACACCTGAAAATTTATTTTTTATAGGTGAGACTTACACCTATTCACATTGTTCTAATTTGATTCATGTAGCATATTTCTATTTTTAGTCTTGTGTAGATACTGTAATATTCAGTTCTACTCTGTAGATTTTAATTTATTATTATTTGGCAATTTCATTTTATATATATTAATACTGGCTGTTTTCTCCTTTATTTGACTTAATTTGACTTATTTTTCATAGTTTTAGCAATGTAAATTTCAAAACAAGTTAAATATAAATCAATTATTTAAACCAATTTCTATTTTTCTGTGTCATTTATTTACAACATACAATGCATCACTAATCGTTGACTTCCTGTACACACACCCTGTTTTCCTTTCCTTTTTTTCCATCTGGCAGGTTGGAGCCAATCCTTCTGGTTTTCCTAAGGCATCCTGATTGATTAAAGCGCTGGAGGAAAGGGTGGACGAGGCCACTTCAATTAAGTCCAGTTTAAGGAAACTAACATTGTAGACTGCGTGAGCTGCTCTAAAGTCATACTCAGCTCTATTGTCCATTAAAGTTAACTGATCGTTCTTTCAAGAAGCTTTACAAATCGCTGTTTAACTGCAATTTTCTTGCAAATCTAAGTGTAGTGAATGTTTTGCTCAAAAAATATTTATGTACAATTGTTTTAAACAATGAAATGGAATATTTTGAAAGAGTTGTTAAAAGATTATCATACATTTCAAGTTGGCGGTGGACTGAAACAAACTTCTGTTTTTTGTTATCTGCATAATTGAGGAAAAAGAATTTAAAGATACTATCTAATGCTTTACTATCAGAAGAACAGAACTCAGATTTAAGCAGTTGAATGTGGCTGGTACTTTGTGTTTGATCTGATGCCAAAGTCTTTCAGCTTAAAAAAAGAAATTAATATAATCACGAAATTAATGTATTAATAATCAGTGTGCTAAATCTAGCACTATTTGTTCCAAAGTCCTGCAATCTTCGCAGAAGGGAGGAAGTCCAGCAGATAAACCAGGAAATGGGCAAAACTTAATTAGCATGCGTTTTTCTGTTCTTTTCCTCTCTCTCATTTTAAATAGAATGCAGTATGAAAACTGCTTCCAATATTTTGATTTTGTAGAATAGTTCCTCTGTGTTCACTGAAAAGTAAATCAAAATTGTATTGATTTTGGGCCTTGCATTTGCATATTTCTATTCGTTTCATATTCCATTTTAAAATTTGTTGTGCAAAGTTATGCTTCTTGCTTTTCTGAGGAAGAATTGCAAGCTCCCATTGCAACACACTCTTCGTTTCATCGGCTGAGGCATTGCGTGTGAGTCAGGCAGTTGCGCTCACAGGCCGTCCCTCTCTCCGCCATCAATAACGCGCCTGTTGCACATACCACAGCACTCTTACAAACCCAGCTCTAAATCCAGACCCTCCTGCTGTCAGACGATCACAAATGATCTCAGGTGCTCTGAGCTAAAAGCAGATACTGATTCATACATTCATATACAGTCCAACAGGCAATAACATATGCAGAGATCCATTATAATATATGAATGCAGTTGATATGACATGAAGAATGTAAGAATGAAAGAAGGAGGGGGTCAACCAGAAACATGTGTGATGCTCAAATGGCCATTGATTCATATTGATTCTATAGTCAAACACCTTTTTTGGTTGTTAATAGCAGATTAATGGTACAAATACTGCTAATTTTGGACAAAGTATCTATTGAAATTTTCTGTAAGCTTTACATAATGGGTTTAGTCTGATGCTAAACAAACAAGATGCTGACTTGTGATTGTTCTTGATTACCAACATCCAATGTACTGATTACTTGCCTGTCTGGGTTTCCCTCCTGGCCCCCTTATCAGACGGCACAAGATTTCCCACAGCCCCTTACCACAGGAAATGAGGGTGTGGTGGATTTGGGAAGGGGTGCTATTGGCATCTAGAATCCTTCACAACTGACAGAGGTACAGGATCTGTTGTCAACTCCCCAGCGCTCACTGTCCAATCATGTGTAACTGGGCAAGAGTTTGTAACTATGGCAAATCAGGAATTTTGTTGGACCATTAGGCTTTTATATAAGGATTGAGTAAAATGAGTTACATTCTGAGAGAAAGGTGGCAGAAATTATGAGCAGACCCAGGTGGAATTTTTGGTCCCACTTTATATTAGGTGCATGGCCTTAACTACTATGTACTTACATTTAAATTAATCATTTGATACAATGCACTTATCGTGTACATACATGTTTTTACATTGTACTTATATTTTTAAAAATACCTATATGTAGTTCCATCTGGAATTAATTTCTATAATTACATTTATAATTACACTATTGACCCATCCCTTACACCTTAACCCACCCTTAAACCTACCCAAACCACCAAACCTGTCCCTAACCTTACCCATATCCCACCTCAATAGCAGCAAAAGTGTTTTGCAATACAATATGACCACAATTAGTACATTGTACTTATTTTGATGTAAATACATAGTAGTTAAGGCCACCTAATATAAAGTGTGACCAAATTTATTTTTTCTACTCATTTTTGAGGGAGATTTGTATAAATTTCAGTGAAACGTGTTTAAACAAATCTGACCATAACTATTACAAACTGTAGCTATTGTGACAGAAATTCCATACAAAATTGTGCAATGTGAATCATACAAAAATATGTTTTTTGTTTTGTTTTGTTTTTTGGAGAGTACACAAAAAGTTTGACGACTCCAAAAAAAGTCAAAAGAAAAAAGTCAAAAAATTGCATATTGACACAATTGTGAGAAATAACTGGAAATTTTGAGGGGGAAAAAAAAAACATTTGTGAGATTTAAAATCACATTTGAAAATATAATGTTATTTCTGCAAATATAAATTCACATCAAATCTGAGATCTAAAGTTACAAATTTCAGCTAAAAAGACTAAATTATGAGAAATAATTGGAGATTTTGGAGTTGCAATCATGAGATATAAAGTTGAAATGATAAGATTTAAGGTCACATTGGGAGATATAAAATTGCAATTACAATAAATACAGTTAATGTAATAAATTTAATAAAGAACACACAGCAGCGGATATGAAAAACTTTGTGGAATATGTGTCAAAAGTTAGCAATTAACAAACTAAACGTCTACAGAGTTCTGCATTCCATGAGGATCTTTTCATTCAAACAATGACGAAACACACTGTTTATGTGGGACCATGTACAAAAATCATAATTACTTTTGTTCAAAAATACTTTTACAATTTACAAAAACTGGAATTCCATCAAACCAGATCAATGGTAAAATCTTCTAACACTGCCTAAGTGGGAAGCCATCTGTGTTGAATGGGGCATTTACAGGCAATACTTTCTTCAGGGGTTTTCAGCATTCAAAAAGCAGATGGAAATTCTAGTTGGAAGGCCTTCTACGAATAAATTGTGAAATGTGGTAACTATAGTTGAACATACCTAGAATTTCTTTGAGTATGCAGAGGCCCAGGGCTCCTGCTGACAGACCTGGGCCGGCGTATGTATTGAAGCAGTCGAGCAGCTGTGGGATCATTGGGGTGATGAATCGGTGGACAGCTGCAGGTCAGCACAGATTCGCTTACACTAGACTCAAACACACAGCATGTGAGCTTTGGGATGAGCTTGTTTTTTTCATGTAATGATAAATATGCAATACACATTCTGAAGTACTGGCAGGAGTATATTCTAAGAGTGCTGAATGGAAAAGATTGATCTATGATAAGTCTTTCATTCCTTTAACAGATCACTTCACAGTGATTGATACCTGCTGTTGCCATAAACCTGCTCCCGTAATCGTATGGGATTTAAAGGAATAGTTCACTCAACAACTAAAATCTGTTCATATGTTCAATCGTTTATTATTTATTTATTTATTATTATTTATTTAAAATTATTGAATGAATAAATGAATAAACGAATAAATAAATAAATACATAAATAGTTAGTTAATAAGTAGTTGCTTAAGTTAAAATATTTCATTACTGTTTCATTATTCTTTCTAAACACTGCTCAGAAAATCAAAATAAAAAAAAAATATTGGCAGATACACTAAATTATAAAAAATGAATAGCAAGTAAACATTTTCCTGATAGTATTTTACACATATTTATTTATATATTTATTTATTTATTTTTACAGTATTAATGTATTTTTTATAAATAAAGATTTATAGAAGCCTTATATATATATATATATATATATATATATATATATATATATTTTAGGAAGTGGGTCCCTTGCAAAGTGATCATCATATTTGGGAGTCAGCAGCATCAGTAAGGTTAAAAACTTATTCAGCAGAATGTCCAAGGTGCTCTTTTTTCACTGCCGGCAATAAAGCGTTGCCAGATATTGCTATGAAAACAAATAAAAAATGAAAAATAAATAAAAAATAAACCAAAATTAGTTCAAATCTTTTGTAAATAAGGTAAGATGAAGATATCTCTAACCCGAAACTGCAACTTGTCACTTTATTAACTTTCTAAAGTCTCAAATTAAGTGGAAAAGACAAGTTCAAAGACGCATATAATAGCTTGACCTGGCAACAGAGTAGAGACTGTGCCTGCGCCCTCAATCACAACTCTCTCAAGACTCATTCACTCTGCCAGCATCTCGCATCAATCGTTTTCATGCCAAGGATGCTAAACATTCTAACAAACTGTCTAAACTGAATCAGCTATACATAAAGACACTCATAGAGCTTAAATAGTCATTCAGAAAACAAATTTTATATTTGAACGAAAAATTTACCAAGGTCTGGACCTCGGTGACCTCATAGCTGGCTATGGACATGCCTACAGTTGCTTCTGCCACTGCAGCAAATTACTGTTTTCTTAGTGATATTTGGTGCCAGTTTATCAGATTTTGTTCTCTTCGTCTCACTGGATGGAAACTGAGTGATATTGCAGTTTTGTGAAAAAGTTACATTTTCAGCTTTGGATGGAAACATATCTGTTTGAGAGAAAAAAAACAGCAACAACAACCATTTAGACATTCTGCTAAATAACTTCTTTTGTGTTTCACCGAAAAAAATAAAAAAAAATAAAAAAGAAGCACTGTAAAAACATGTCTAGTCTGTTTGTTCTGTGATAATAATCAGCCAGTAACTACAGACCACCTACACTACCATAGATTAGAATGTGTTTTTCTAAGAAAAACGAAAACAAAACAGATTTTTGCCGATGTTTTTGTTTGTGTCTTCATTCCGCACAGAATTGTGGCTTCAGTAACTCCCCATCACTCCCATTCCTCAGCTCCTTGGAATTTTTAAGTTGTCTTTAGGAAGTTTGGCACCTCCACCTGATGTTTACTCTATAAGCATTATTTCGGAGTTATTTGTCTCTGTGACAAACACACAGGAATGTTTAAATTGTATATCTCTCTTTTCTGCATACATTCCTCCAGGAAGGATACAATAAATCAGAGGCGATCCAGTCTACTGGGAGATGCAGGATGTGTGATATAGGAGAGCCGCTCATATAGACATACCATTCCCACACAGTGAACCAGTGCTGGGTTATGTCACATTCACCTAAATAATCTGCTGTTACGTCTCTGACTTTCCTCAGAACTTTTATACCAGTCAAATGTATAACATTTATAGAGTAAACATCAAATATGATGACAAGACTTGTATTTTAATCATGGTATTTTAATCTTTTGTACATGCTCTTTGCAAAGTATGAGTACAACGTTATTAGAATAATAATTATAATAAGTAATTATGTCAAGATGGTGAGATGCCTGTGGTGCTGTGGTATATAATAGTCAACACTAGAGGTATGAGCTCTGATTTACTTATAGGGGAACCCTGAGGCCTTTGTATGAGGGGAGGTCTGGGTATGAAATAGGAGAATCCTTTGAAAGAGGCTACTGATTCAATGACCCACAGTGTCTGCACAAACTCGGCTCATTCAAAGCTCCCATCATCCCATCAGGTTCCAAAACATGCACAGCTTTCTTTCAGGAATTACTCACATCATGATCTGATCAATGCATCTGTGGTGACAGAAGTCTTTAAAAGCCTTCTAAGAGCTTGTTTATCTTAAAAAGTCATAAAAATGATCCATAAGAAGCCTCTAAGGTTGTAAATCCACACAGACCCACCAAAAGTCATGTTACTCCATTACTAGCGATAGCATTATTATTGATTAAATGAATATCATTGAATACTATTTATTGATTGTTGAAATTTTTTGGCATACTTATTACAAAGTACTTATTACATAAATAATGTATTTTACAAGAATATTTTTAAGCGCAAACTGAATGTAATGTTTTTAGGCACTTAACTGCGTGTTATTTACAACTAAATTAAATGTTTTAAAGTTTACATTCATGTGCAGTTAATTGAACTTAGGAGTGCTCTTTTTGACTTAAGACTTAAATACATAGTAAACTAAAATATGTTTTAATGTAATTTCTTTAGAAACTTGTACTATATGTCATGTTTTTAACTACTGTGTACCTATATGTATTGTTGTACAATGTACTTATTGTGTTATTACAGACAACTTTTGTACATGTATGAAGGCAAACTGGTTTGTAATGAGTGAAGATGGTAATGCTGCTTTTTGAGTTGTTCAATCATCCTCTAGTGAGATCTTGAGAGATTTAACATGTTCTTTTATTTTGAGTTAATTTCATCTAAGGCAGTTGTATTTGTTGTGTCTCTGCTTGTCTCTTATTTTTTTAGTTCTTGTTGTTCTTCCATCTTTCCTTCAGTGATTCTGCTTGTTGATACAGTAGCAGGTGTCATTACTAATGATCTATCATCACTCAGTTAATCACTTAATTATCTAATCAACTGCAACACCACTTCAGTGTTATATTTAATGCCATGTAGGCCCGGTTTCACAGACGGAGCTTAGACTAAGCCAGGATTAGATCATAGTTCAATTAGGACATTTAAGCAATTTTTATAAACATGCTTAGAAAAAAACATTACTGGTGAGCATCTTGAGACAAAACAAAGGCACTGATATAATTTAAGATCAGTCATTGCAAGTTTCTTTCAGTTGAAACAGCTCAGACTTGCATCTTAGTCTAGGACTATGCTTAAGCCATCGTGAAACAATCGTGGCGATTTCTGTGGTCATGGCTCCTAATCAGTGGTCCTGTGTTGTACAGTGAGAGAGGTTCGAAGACGGCCGTTGTCACGGTCTTGAGACGAAAGATAGCTTACGATAATTTTCCGACTGTGTCAGAAATTCAGCATGATCATCGCACAGTGTTCTCTGCTACGACCCAGGTTTACTGACCAGCTAATAAAAATGTGACATGAAATCAACGCGACATGGCACTAAAACATAAAACTGCTTACCTCAAGCTCTTATCCCTTCCTCTTTCGCCTTCCACTTTTTTCAGCACACATAAAAACTACAACTGCCAAAGTATGATTCATCATGCTCTTTTTGTTTACCACTAGCACATGCTGATGATGTTTTATTCTTCTATAAAAACGTGCGTCGTAGCTTACGAGTCAATAGGTGTCATTGCACAGTCTACATGCATGTCGTACCCAAGTTTATTAGATCCATGTCGCACAGTGTGACCAGCAATGATCTTATAGGATTGCTAAAATCGTGCAGTGTTTTGAAGGCTTTAGGGTAAAGTAAGTTTTTCCTTCATGTTTTTTTTTTTTTAAGTATTGTGTAAAGATAACAACATTGTCAAAAAGGGATTCTGGTTCACAGGGATCTGCAAAAAATAACTAAAATTATTTATTATTTATGCCAGCAGTTGGCAATTGTGATTTGTAAAGAAACACTATGTATGCATTCTTCTACAGAGTGGTGAATACAAACAATCAAGACAGTGAACGTCACATTTTTATAGTTTACATAGAGACGATAACCATATCATTTTCAAAAACTTGCACTTTAAAATTCATTTTCAAAACTCAGTGCTTTCAGGCTGTAGATTTCGCAGTGTCAAAATTTACCTTGTATTGTTCATCTTTGAGTGTTTTCACATTTATGGTTCTCTAGGGAGACATATAAGCCATATACGCTTCTATTTATTTTTGTTGTGAATGTAAAACACTGTTCTTCATTTGCATAAGTAGGAGGAGAGAAGAAAACCATTCCTACAAGTACAGTGCAACAGGGGGTGTGACCATCCCCACCTTAATGATCACTCTTGTCATTGGTCTTCCAAAACCTGCAGCCAACTCAAAACCACACGCCACTTTCTGAACTCCCCCCACAAGCCACAGACAGCGTGAAGAGTGAGAGAGGCAGAGACAAGAGGGAGAATCACCTAGAGAGGAAGAACCGCAGAATCAGAGAAGGTGTTAAGCATGCCAACATATGCCACCAACATGAGGCTCAAGTTCCCCATTCTGGCCTTAACACTGGAAGTTGTGACCATTGTCCTGTACGCTCTCCTTGTGGTATATGACACCGGTGATGATCACGGACATGATGGGAGTCATGAAGAATCGAATGCAACTCATTCAAGTGGCCCTATGGCCCTTTATCCCAGTAAGTATCTCCCTGTCAGATTTGTGTATGCCTTGAAGAAGTGTATGTATACATCAGGTCATGTTTTGACATCCAAAATGATTGATTTTAATCAAGTCTTAAATTGTATTTAAATCTTATTTTATTGGCTCAACTTGAACACATTATGTTATTGGGCACTTTAAGGGTCAGATCGTGTGGATGTAGCTGGAAATTGCTGTTAACATTGACTTCATGCTTTTGGTCATTGTCTGAATAAAATATTTTCTGGATGATTTGCAAATGAATTCATCCTTTTTAAGGCTGATATTTACTATAGTCAACTTTGCTATTGAGTTTCATGGTGCTTCTCACTCATCAGAATGAGGGGTTTATTTCTGTGAGGGCTTTGGTGGCAATATTTCACTAATGTTCATTCAGCACGCAAGTCCCTAAAAATACCCCCTCAGTGCCACAGCCTCTTGCACTCTCAGGAGGAAGACAAAGAGGAGAGGGGGATGAAGGTCAGCTTTGGTTATTTATCCATGTCATCCGTCTAGATCAGTGGTTTTCAAGTAGTTCTCATTCAGGAGCCAGATCTTACACTGGACATGGTGGCATTAATGTAGGCTACAAATGGAAATAATAGTAATAACAAAAATGTTGTTGACATTTATTCATATTACTATTAAAATTATCCTTTCATTTACATGTAAAATTATTAACAAGACATACTGTACACTGAATAGGTAAACTGGCCAATTTGGATTGAATTGAACTGAATTGAATTGAACTGAATTGAATTGAGTAGAATTTTGATGGTTTCATATTCTCAAGAATTGGGAATTGCACAAAATGCATTATGGTTACACAAACCACGTAAATCTCCATTTTAAGTGAATGTTCATGTAATAAAATCTGGGACATATGCTTATATTGCATAGTTTTGTTCATAGTTTTCAATGTTAAATGTATGTCCATATTGGCATTTGTGTAGATGTCTATGAAATGACAGAAGAATTTGAACCAAAATACTGACTGGATGTGCATAATTTGATGTCAACAACTAAAGAGATGAGAAACATTCTCTCTTCCCCTTGAGAAGTTGATAAGCCTGTTTATTATGGGTCGTGACCCACCAGTTGAGAACCACTGATCTACAAATCTATTATAAAAAGAATTTCATTTCAAGAATTCATTCAAGCAAATAGAAACGCTGTGTTTTTCCTTTGAGACGTTTTAAATTTCAATTGCATTCCTTTAATTTTCTCTACATGCTTTGCTTATTTGCAGAGATGACATACATTGGTTGTAAATGCCCTTCTTTACTTTTATCTTCAAATTGCACTTGTGGTTGCTTGCTTAGACATGGTTTGGACTGAAAACAACTTTGGGGTGTGGAGAGTATGAACACGCAAGATTAGTCTCAGTGTCACATGCGTCCTTAAAGTTTCCATTCAACACTTCAAAATTTGTAATCGAACTCATTTTATAACAGTGACAAGTACATTGATCTTTACTGGTAATGTCATTGGATGCATTTGTCTGGAGCTTGATGAGAACTGTCATCTGTTTGTTAATTGCATTTGTAACTTTCTTTGTGGTTGTCACAGTACCTCATATATATATTCACCCTAAATAATAAGTCTTCTGCCTTAGAGTTGCATACGGTGTGTTCAGAGACTATCAATTCAGTCACTTTAATGAAAGTGAAAATGTAATTTTTCATGACTCAACAAGTGCCGCGACACAGTGTGACAACCAAATTAATATATCATACAAATTCTTTACCACCCAGTGAACCTGATGACCTTTAAAACTAAGCATACGTGAAAATGAAAGAAAAATAAAAAGCATATGTGTTTGTAGAATGGGAAAATTAAGGCCATCTGTCGCTTTGCTACATACATGCAAAGCATTCCAGAAATGAGTGAGAAAAGCTTCAAAGAAAAGAAAATAAAGGGCACTTTAATCTTGGCAACAAAGAAAACATGTATAGCTAAGTTATGTCACTGCGCTCTAAATTAGTGCTGACAGAGTGTAATTAAGTCATTGAACATTCGCAAAGAGAGGAAACTTTCCACCCATTAGGAAAACGAGGCCTTTGAGATTTTATCAGCAAATTTATTGCATGTGGGAAATGCGAAAACTTTCACTGGGAAAATTATGCTGTTTGTTGTAGCAGCCAACAGTTGGGAAAAATGGATTGTGCATGTTTACTCAGCCGGCAAGGTTATCTGTACTCCACTATGATGCTCTTCCAAAGTTTGCATACATGAAATAGCCAGTGAAAACTCCTTTAGCCAACCCTAACATTGTAAATATGTATTGCTCAAGATCTACAGAAAGATCAGAGGAAAAGGGTCATGCAACAGCTGATAAGGGTTGATAACCTCTGTTTCAGCTGCGTCGGAGGCCCACCTAAATGTTTTTGAGGGGTTTTCAGCAGGACCACATTTTATTACTCAACAACCATCAAAGACTAGTGACAACAACGTAAAGGACTGGTTGAAGATCACTACTGTGGTACCACGGGAAGTTTTTAGGATGGGAAGGGCTGTGATGATATAACCAACTAGATTCTATCACATTTTTGGGGATCATTTGTTGAGATTTTTTCCATGAAACATCAAAAATGACCATTGAGAATTGAGTGTATGCAGTTAATAGATCACATTCAGTGGTTTGTTTGTTTTTAGATGGATCGTGAAGCAAGATGAGACTGAAATTTGCAGATTTTTAATCATCACATATTTATCTGAAGTTTTCCTGTTTACTCTCTTTCTTACTGTATCATCGTACAGTGGCTCTTTGTGTACAGTCTGCTTGGAGCTTGGACTATGTTATAGAATGAGGATATGATCGTTTATAAAGACAACAAGCTATAAAAAATATATAGCCAGCTATAAAAATATACAGCGAGCAAAGAAAATTCAGTTCAGTTTGAGTCCTGATCAAACTTCCTCACCGCTAAGCTTAGTTTGTAGTACTTAAAGGGGTCATCGGTTATCTTGATGAGCTTAGCAGATGTCAGACCATGAGCACTATGATTGATGACTATTTGGGTTTGTTACTGGCAAGTTTAGATTTTGTGGGGATTACCAAATGGGTGGAGGGTTTCAGAGGTATTCCGAGGAAGTCTGAATGTTCGCCTATTCAAAGCCTGGTGCCGCACCTTTTGGAGGTTCACGCTTCGTAGTTCCTCTTGTCTCTCTTGGACTGACAGTGAGACCCTTTTTGAACTTAATGACAATCGTTAATGTGTCTGATTATTATCAGCAGGCACAATGAAATGGTTTGTATTGTGTAGTCTGAAAACGGACTTTGCTGATGAATAAGGTGCTCTGGACAGTATCCTATCTCTGTGTCCAGGGATTGTATGGCTTCCTGAGTTGTAGAGCTCATTTCCTCTCTGCAGGAAAGAGCAGTACTGGCACTATGTGTTGTTAAGACAATCAGCACATGTAGTGAATTTATAGAAATTTCTATACATGTTTCTGTATCTTTGTACTCTTTGCATTTCCATTCATCTGCGTCTCGGCAGGGAAACACTCTGGATGCATTAATTCAAAATGCACATACATCACAGCAATTAGATATTAGAGTATTAATCCATGAAACAAAGTCACTCAATTTCTCACATGGTTTCCATCCCCAATGGTGAGTATCACTCATGAAAACTAATGACTTCGGGTTACTGCAAATTGCTGGGTATTTTATATGCAATGCTTTATCAATCCAAATGAATCCGATCTGATTTTCTGAAAATGTTCTTCATAGCTACCTTTGCAGTTTGAGTCAAATATTCATTTACATAAGTGTTGCATCCATTCTGAAGAAAATTTCAGTGCATGCGCAATGACCAGTCGCCATGTTCAGAAATTGTGAAAGGTACAAAAATGTCTTATGGTTTGTCAAGCTGCAGCCAGTTAAAGCAATGAAAAGGCTGGATTGCTCTGAATGTGACTTATCCTGAAATTTATATATTTGAACACTCATTAGTGTCATGTGAAGTCAATAAAATTACACATGCCAACAGGGTCACTAGAGGCAACTTCTTAACCTGTCATTCATAGAGTAATAGAAGAGCACACAAGACCTTTGTACAGCAATGGAAAGAGCATGGTTATTGAATTGTTTTGGTAATTTTGTAGGAATTAAACAGCCTTAAAACAGGAATGTGTAAATGTGTTGTTATGTAACTATTCTGGGTGTACAGTCGTTCATCAAGAATTACTTTACTACTAAACATATCATGCTTTCTCTGTGATCTGCACTTTAAAATAAACAATTCACTCTAAAAAGAAAATTCTGTAATTTCCTCACCCTTATGTTGAGTATTCTATTATTGTTTCCAGTGGAACACATAAAATACCTGACAAAGAACGAAAATAGCAAAAGAGCAAACACATAAGTAGTCCACCTATACACTATGTTTCTAGTATTCTTAAAGGGGTAGTTTCCTCAAAAATGAAAATTCTGTCATCATTTTACTCACCCTCATGTGGTTCCAAACCCATAAGACTTTCATTCACCTTTGGAACACAAATGAAGATAACTGACAGTCTAAGATCCATTGACAGTCTATGCAACTACCATTTTGAGGCTTATTTACACACACACACATACACACGTCTGGTTTGCTATCCTTGTGGGGACTCTCCATAGGCGTAATGGTTTTTCTACTGTACAGACCGTATTTTCTATCACCCTACACC
>JAFVLL020005790.1:0-34825 GCA_021397915.2 Tor tambroides | reverse complement strand
TGCTGAAGTTTATTGAAAGGAAAAGATGATACAAAACAAACAATCCAGATTACACATATACATGAGACAAAACAGAATCATAAGAAATGTAACACATGAACCCTGAAGTGAAACTGAAATAGAATTCAGGTGATACCTCTCTCTGTTGGCTGGATGTATGGCCCATAGCCTTAGATGTTGCAGAATCTCTCTTCCTAGGAACAGTTCCTGGTGTTCTTTTGCTAGGACGTCCATTAGGTCTGGGTGCTAGATGATCTGGATGTTATCAATGATGTGGTCTCTAATGAGTGATGGATCCAAAATGTCCTTGGCTGCAATCCATGATCTCACCTCTGGACCCTATCCCTCCCAATCCATTTGGTATTGCATCTGGTTTCCTCTCCTCTTGAATCCAGGAGCTCCCAGGCTAGATAGACTCTAATTATTATGTTCTGTGATCATCTAGAATGGGTGGTGAGCTTCTTTCAACTAGTGCCTCCATTCTTCTAACATAGCCTTGTTGGACAAAAGATCCTTATTGCCAACATTGTAGATCCTTATTGTAGGCAAGAGAAAGCTTCCTAGAAAAGAAAGCACAAGGTTGACGTTTACCTGGAGTACCATATCTCTGAGAGAAAACTGCTCCAGTGCCACAATCAGAAGCATCCACTTCAAAAACAAAAGGAGAACTTGGATGTTTGAGTATTGGGGCTGTCACGCAAATAGTCTTGAGTAGAAAGGTAATAAGAGATGCAATGGTGCTACAATCCCTGATGAATCTTCTGTAAAAATTTCAAGACCAAGAAATCTTTGGAGTTCCTTGACAGCTTTGGGAATTGGCCAATCTGTGATGCTTTTACTTTGGTTTGGTCTATCTTCACTCCTTTTTGACATGTTGTAGCCCAGGAATGTGGTGGTGGCAGTGGTGTGGAACTTGCATTTCTCTGCCTTAACATAAGCATATCGATATTGTACACAGTGACATAATGGTTGCGTAGATCTCTGAAGATATTATTAATGGACTGCTGGAACCATGATGGGGCACTGGCTAAAATGGTATTCATATGGCACTTTCACACCGCATAGTTCTAGGAACTAGCCGGCATGGTGGTTGCTCGAGAACCAATTTCCCCTCAGCCCGTTTTCATGCTTGCGTTCCCATCGGCAGCAGGAACTCTAAAGCGGCCAACAACAACGTCTTTATTTGTGGCATTTAGAAACATCAACAACTGGTTAATGGAGGGCAAACTACATCCTTCACAGATGGACACTGCTGTGATTTAGGTTAAAACTGCACAAATACTCATATCAAATGATCTGTTTAACCAACAAAGCAATAGTGATCATGTAATAAAAACAGTTACTCACACGTGTGTGTTGTGACATTACTATCGGATCCAATATGGCACAGCATCATCTTTTAGTTTCAATCTTTTTGAAAATCCCACGTCAAATTGTGCCTTGTTTGTAAATGAATCCGTGGTAAAATGAAGTGAACAAAGGACCAAGTTCTTACCGACATGGTCTGGATCTTCATTAAAAATAAAGTTCATTTACTCTGTCCTAATGCTGGGTTCGGAAGGAAGGCAATGCAAAGACTATTTTTATCTAAATTTAATACTGAACAGCCTCTTGTGTATTCGGAGTGATCTTTATCATTTGGTTTATGCGTAGACCTGCACAAATTGGTGGGCGGGGCTAAACAGGCAGTGATGTAGAAGCAGGTGTTGATCTTTATTATTATTATTATTATTATTATTTAATTTTATTTATAGGCATCTTACATGACACTCAAGGACACCTTACAACAAAACAATCAACATTAAACAACAATAATCATTATTACATCCTAACAGACCTAATACAAACAATCACATAAAAGTCTGTCTAGAAAGATGGGTCTTAAGGCGAGATTTAAAAACAACAAGACTTTCACTGTTTCACACCTCTTGTGGTAACGTTCCACAAATAAGGAGCTTTATTACTAAAGGCTCAAGACCCCATAGAAGTAGGTTGAACTCAAGGGAAAACAAGAGTGAGTGCAGAAGATAATCTTAGAGTCTGAGTAGGAGTGTAGATATGAAGAAGGTCAGATAAGTATGAAAGAGCAAGATTATACCTTGTACGTAAGAAGTATTTTAAATTCTATACGGTATTTAACTGGGAGCCAATGGAAGTGTTGTAATAATGGAGTAATGTGGTGAAGTGGATTAATATTACTTATGTGGAAATATGCAGAGAGAACAATATTGTTTGTATGTGATTCGTATGACAAAGTACTATCAAAGATGACACCCAAACTTTCTTCAGCGGAGGCGGAGTTTAGCCACACTGTTACATCATAAGAGTTCCGCAGGCTGTCTTTTTGGCAGACTGGCTTCAATATAAGATGTTTTTAGACTAATGAGAAAGTTTTGAGCTCTGAAACTTACAGGATGTTTTTATAGTACAATGACCTCTTTTAAAAAAAGAGAAAAGATCAAGGGAATTTTGGTTTCTCAGTTCATGACCCCTTTAAAGTATTTTTCTCTAATTAGGCTCTACTCTTCAAAATATGGGGTATCCCAATGGTGGAGCCAAAGGACCTAAACCAGGTAAAATTTGTGTGTGTGTGTGTGTGTGTGTGTGTGTGTGTGTGTGTGTAATGCATATGGTGTGTGTTTGTTTTTCCTTTGTCTAATTTTTCCATGTCATTTGTATCTTATTTGTATTGGCTCTTCTTCATAAGGATATGGTGCTAAAGCTGGACCCTCAAATGGACAAGATGCCAAGCCTAATGGTAAATAGCATGTGATTATTACTATTATAAAATATAATTTTTGGCTCTAACATGTTGCATTCAAAGACACATGATATAACTACATGATATAAACACATCTTCGATTGCACATTAATTGAATTCTGTATTAATACACCAAACAGTGTAGCCCCAGTTTGATAATCTGTATTATTGGTGGAGGAGTTGTTTAGTAAGGGTGAAGCACTAAAGTTCATTGTAAGCTGAAGTAACTGGAGCACCTCTAAACTGATTTGGGATTGATTTTGTTCAGAATATGGAGGATATCCTAATGGAGGTGCAGACAAGCAACCTAATACTACCTGAATATATTGGATGTCACCAGGAATTTTATATATATAGTCATGGCCAAAAATATCAGCACCTTTGGTAAATATGATCAAAGAAGGCTGTGAAAATTAATCTGCACTGTTAATCCTTTTGATCTTTTATTTTAAAAATTCACAAAATTTAATTGGATAATAAGAATTTAAAATGGGGGAAATATCATTATGAAATAGATGTTTTTCTCAAATACACATTGGACACAATTATTGGCACCCCTAGAAATTCTTATGAGTAAATATCTCTGAAGTATATTCCCATTCATATTCAAAATTTTGAGCACTCCAGGGTGATTATGAACATGAAATTATCCAGCCATGGCTTCTTGTTTCACAGAAATATAAATAGGAGGGAAAACAAAGCCCAAATTCCCTTAATCATCCATCACAATGAGAAAAACCAAAGAATATATTTCTGATGTGCAGCAAAAGATAATTGAGCTTCACAAATTAGTGAAGTGGCTTTAAGAAAAGAGCTAGAGCAGTGAAAATTCCCATTTCCACTATCAGGGCAATAATTAAGAATTTTCAATCAACATAAAATGTTACAAAACTGCCTGGAAGAGGACGTATGTCTATACGCACGGTGAGAAAGAGAAAGACTCTCCAAGGACCACAGCTGGAGAATTGCAGAAAATAGTTGAGTCTCACGGTCAGAAAACCTTTTTAAAAAATTGTCAAACAGCACCTACATCACCACATGTTGTTTGGGAGGGTTTCAAGAAAATTCTTATAGCTCATTCAAAAACAAACTCCAGCATATTCAGTTATCAGACACGACTGGAACTTCAAATGGGACTGGCTTCTATGGTCAGATGAAACTAAAAAATGAGCTTTTTAGCAGCAAACACTCAAGATGGGTTTGGTGAACACAGGGATAAAAAGTATTCCATGTGTACAATGAAATATACTGCTGTATTTTTGATGTTGTGGGCCTATATTTCTGCTGGACATCCTGGACATCTTGTTTAGACACATGGCATCATGGATTCTATCAAATACCAACAGATAAAAAATCAATAAGTGACTGACTCTGTTAGAAATCTTATAATGGGCCATATTTGGATCTTCCAACTGTACAATAATCCAAACACAAACCTCAAAAACAACACAAAAATGGGTCACTGAGCACAAAACCAAGCTTCTACTATGGCCAGTCCAGTTCTCTGACCTGAACCCTATAGAAAATGAGTGGGGTGAACTGAAGAGAAGAAGCACCAACATGGAGCTGGGAATATAAAGGGTCTGGAGTGATTCTGGATGAAGGAATGGTCTCTGATCTCTTGTCAGGTGTTCTCTCACCTCATCAGGCATTATAGGAGAAAATTTAGAACTGTTAAACTGGCAAATGGAGTTTTCAAAAAGTATTGAATAAAAGAGTGCCGTTAATTGTGGCCAATGTGTATTAGAGAAAAACATTTATTTCGTAATGATATTTCCCCTCATTTTAAATTCTTATCCATTGAAAGGTTAGATTTTTGTGAATTTTTTAAATAAAAGATCAAAAGGATTAACAATGCAGATTACTTTTCACAGCCTTCTTTGATCGTATTTACCAAGGGTGCTGATATTTTTGGCCATGACTGTATATATTTGATTCTACAGTGTAATTATTACAATACTGGAAGTACTGAATTCTGAAAAGTGTGGAGAGTCAAAAGTATTTTTCTCTTATTAGGCTCTACCCTTCAAAATATGGGGTATCCCAATGGTGGAACCAAGGGCCCTAAACCAGGTAAATTTTGTGTGTGTGTGTGTGTGTGTGTGTGTGTGTGTGCGCGTTTTTGTGAAAAGTCAGGACATAGATTTGTATAATGACAAAGGTATGACATAGGTATTACAAAGAGAAGGTGACTTTTCAGGACATTACCCCATGTCCCCACTTTTCAAAACGCTTATAAATCACACAGAATGGAGTGTACTGAAAATCTAAAAATGCACAAAGTTTCCTGTAAGGGGTAGGTTTAGGTGTAGGGTTGGTGTAGGGCAATAGCACATACAGTTTGTACGGTATAAAAACCATTACGCCTATGGGATGTCCCCACTTTTCACAAAAACGAACATGTGTGTGTGTGTGTGTGTGCGTGTGCGTGTGCACACACTTAAATACAAAGGTGTGTAATGACTTTTTGTGTCCTCGTAAACCAAATGGCTTTAAAAAAAAAAAGTCAGATGTTTTCTGTCAGGGTTATGTTTAGTGGTAGGGTTAGGGCATTGATTATACAGTTTTTACTGTATAAAAACCATTAAACCTATTGAAAGCCCTCATAAACCACATATACAAGTGTGTGTGTGTGTGTGTGTGTGTGTGTGTGGAATGCATGGTGTGTTTACCTTTGTCTTATTTTCCATATCATTTAAATCTTATCTGTTTGGTGTGATTTACAGGATATGGTGCTAAAGCTGGACCCTCAAACGGACAAGGAGCCAAGCCTAATGGTTAATAGCATGTGATCATTACTTTTAGAAAACATAGTTTTTGGCTATAAAATAAGATTTTGGTATGCCACATACAAGTCCACTGTAAAATATAGGCTGGGATATACTATACACACATCTTTGCACATTTATTGAATTGAACACCAATTGTAGTGTAGCCCTATTTATATTAATAATGTACATTATGGGTGGACAAGTTCTTTGATGGGGTAAAGCAGGGTCTGTTTTGGGTCTGTATTGTAAACCGAAGTAACTGGAGCACCTCTGGTCTGATTTGGGATTGATTTTGTTCAGGATATCGAGGTTATGCTAACGGAGGTGCAGCTAAGCAACCTAATACAGGTAATATATTGGATGTCACCAACTTTGTGAAAAGAACTGGGATATTACTCTGGTCTGAAGTATTTTTTTCTCTATAGGCTCTTCTCTTCAAAATATGGGGTATCCCAGTGGGGGAACCAAAGGACCTAAACCAGGTAAACATTTTTTTTTATGTTATGCATACGGTATTACTTTTTCTTTGTCTAATATTTCATTATAATTTGAATCTTGTGTGTGTTCAGTCTTCTTCAATGAAAATGGTGTTAAAGCTGGACTTCCAAATGGTCAAGGAGCCAAGCCTAATGCTAAACATCATATGATTATAAAACATATAGTTTAGGGCTCTAAAATATAGTTTGATAGGCCATGTTTAAACCCACTGTAAAATATATGATATATACACACCTTTGATTGCACCTTAATTGAATTCTATATTAACACACCATCTGTAGAGTTGTCCCATTTAAATTAATAATCTATATTATTGGTGGAGGAATTGTTTATTAGGACTAAAACACTGAAAGTCTGTTCTGTGAAAGAGCACTTCTGAACTGATTTCGATTTGGGACTGGTTTTGTTCAGGATATGGAGGATATGCTAACGGAGGTGCAGCTAGGCAACCTAACACAGGTAGTACATTAAATGTCACCAGCTTATTTATATATATATATATATATATATATATATATATATAAATTTGTTTCTACAGTGTAATTACATTGTGAAATACTGAATTCTGAAAATAACTGAGGATATTACACTGGTCTGAAGTATGTTTCTTTAATTAGGCTCTTTTCAAAATATGGGGTATCCCAACAGTGGAACCAAGGGACCTAAACCAGGTAAACTTCTTTTCTGTGTAATGCATGTGGTATTATTTTTTCTTTATTATTTTTCCATATCATTTGAATCCTGTGTGTTGGGTCTTCTTCAATGAATACGGTGCTAAAGCTGGACTCTCAAATGGACAAGGAGCCAAGCCCAATAGCAAATAGCATGTGATTATTACTCTTATAAAATATATAGTTTGAGTTTCTGAAATATAATTTGATAGGCCAAGCCACTGTGGAAATTATGATATATGCACACTTTTGATTGCACATTAATTGAATTTAAGTAACTGAATCATCTTTAAAACTGATTTGGGATTATCACATTGTGGATAATACTGAATTCTGAAAAGAACTGAGGATACTACACTGATCTGAAGTATTTTTCTCTAATTAGGCTCTTTTCTTCAAAATATGGGGTATCCTAATGGTGGAACCAAGAGACCTAAACCAGGTAAACTTTGTGTAATGCGTATGGTGTGTGTTTCTTTTTCCTTTGCCTGATTTTTCCATATCATTTGATGTTGGTTCTGCTTTAGGATATGGTGCTAAAGCTGGACCCTCAAATGGACAAGGAGCCAAGCCTAATGGTAAATAGCATGTGATTATTACTATTATAGAACATATATGTGACCCTGGAGCACAAAACCAGTCATAAGTAGCACGGGTATATTTGTAACAATAGCCAACAATACATTGTATGGGTCAAAATGATAGATTTTTCTTTTATGGCACAAATCATTAGGATATTAAGTAAAGATCACGTTTCATGAAGATATTTTATAAATTTCCTACCGTAAATGTATCAAAACTTAATTTTTGATTAGTAATATGCATTGCTAAGAACTTCATTTGGACAACTTTACAGGCGATTTTCTCAATATTTAGATTTTTTTTGCACCTTCTGATTCCAGATTTTCAAATAGTTATATCTCGGGCAAATATTGTCCTATCCTAACAAACCTTACATCAATGGAAAGCTTATTTATTCTTATTTAGCTTTCAGATGATGCATAAATCTTAGTTTCAAAAGATTGACCCATATGACTGGTTTTGTTGTCCAGGGTCACATATTGACTCTAAAAACAGTTTGAATATTTTTTTTTTAATACTCCAATTGTAGTGTAGCCCCATTTAAATTAATAAACCATGTTACTTGGTTGAGGAGCTGTTTATTAGTTGTACAGGTGCATCTCAATAAATTAGAATGTCGTGGAAAAGTTCATTTATTTCAGTAATTCAACTCAAATTGTGAAACTCGTGTATTAAATAAATTCAATGCACACAGACTGAAGTAGTTTAAGTCTTTGTTTCTTTTAATTGTGATGATTTAGGCTCACATTTAACAAAAACCCACTAATTCACTATCTCAACAAATTAGAATATGGTGACATGCCAATCAGCTAATCAACTCAAAACACCTACAAAGGTTTCCTGAGCCTTCAAAATGGTCTCTCAGTTTGGTTCACTAGGCTACACAATCATGGGGAAGACTGCTGATCTGACAGTTGTCCAGAAGACAATCATTGACGCCCTTCACAAGGAGGGTGAGCCACAAATATGCATTGCCAAAGAAGCTGGGTGTTCACAAAAATGTTGTATCAATCCATGTTAACAGAAAGTTGAGTGGATGGAAAAAGTGTGGAAGAAAAAGATGCACAACCAACCGAGAGAACCGCAGCCTTATGAGGATAGTCAAGCAAAATTGATTCAAGAATTTGGGTGAACTTCACAAAGAATGGACTGAGGCTTCACAAGGAATGGACTGAGGCATCAAGAGCCAGCACACACAGACCTGTCAAGGAATTTGGCTACAGTTGTCATATTCCTCTTGTTAAGCCTCCTGAACCACAGACAACCACAGACAACGTCAGAGGCGTCTTACCTGGGCTAAGGAGAAGAAGAACTGGATTGTTGCCCAGTGGTCCAAAGTCCTCTTTTCAGATGAGAGCAAGTTTTGTATTTCATTTGAAAACCAAGGTCCTAGAGTCTGGATGAAGGGTGGAGAAGCTCATAGCCCAAGTTGCATGAAGTCCAGTGTTAAGTTTTCACAGTCTGTGATGATTTGGGGTGCAATGTAATCTGGTTTTTTGAAAACCAATGTCACTGCACCTGTTTACCGAGACATTTTAGAGCACTTCATGCTTCCTTCTGCTGACCGGCTGACAAGATGCTGATTTCATTTTCCAGCAGGACTTGGCACCTGCCCACACTGCCAAAGGTACCAAAAGTTGGTTCAATGACCATGGTGTTGGTGTGCTTGATTGGCCAGCAAACTCATCAGACCTGAACCCCATAGAGAATCTATGGGGTATTGTCAAGAGGAAAATGAGAAACGAGACCAAAAAATGCAGATGAGCTGAAGGCCACTGTCAAAGAAACCTGGGCTTCCATACCACCTCAGCAGTGCCACAAACTGATCATCTCCATGCCACGCCGAATTGAGGCAGTAATTAAAGCAAAAGGAGCCCCTACCAAGTATTGAGTACATATACAGTAAATGAACATACTTTCCAGAAGGCCAACAATTCACTAAAAATGTTTTTTTTTTTATTGGTCTTATGAAGTATTCTAATTTGTTGAGATAGTGAATTGGTGGGTTTTTGTTAAATGTTAAGAGCCTAAATAATCACAATTAAAGGAACCAAAGACTTAAACTACTTCAGTCTGTGTGTACTGAATTTATTTAATACACGTGTTCACAATTTGAGTTGAATTACTGAAATAAATGAACTTTTCCATGACATTCTAATTTATTGAGATGCACCTGTAAAGCAGGTCTGTTGGCACCTCTTGTGTCTGTTGTGATTTTTAAAGTTTTGCATTTTTTTCCAGTGTGTACCGAATTTTACCATTCATTTTTGGGTAGCTTTTTAAAATAAACTCTACATCTAATGTAAAACCTTCAGTCATATCTACATTCTTATGATCTATAGGTTACGGTGTTCCTGGACATATGTCAGAAGGACCTTATAAAGCAGCTAATTCAGGTAAATCATTATTATTGAAAGTACTGCAAGTAATTTTATTTACTACTTCCACATGACATGAATGGATGTAGTTTTATAATCTTTCAGAAATACATGTATGTCTCTGCATGTGAATTTGTCATATTGGTTTGTGTAAGTGTGTAGTAAAACTGCTTTGGCTTCTAGGATATATGCCTGTAATAGCTGGGAAAGAGGGTGTTCCCAGTGGAAAAGGACCTAAAGGGGAGATTTTAAGCCCTGACGCACCAAGTCATCTCCCGCTAACCTCTAACACCAAGGGTGTTTTACCACTAGCTGAGCGTGTGCCAAATACAGGATTGCTTCCAGAACAAACTAAAAACCTTCCACCAGTCCTTCAACAAACGAAAGGACAAAGTCTTAATGCACCACTTCAACAGGGCAAAGACCCCAACTCTATGGTACCTCGGCCTGCTCCAAAGCCATTTATGCAAGGTCCAGGTTTTTATAAACCTAGTAAAGCTTATAAACCACTCACACCTGTAATTTCACAAAACAAAGCTCCAAAACCAGCTGCACCAGCAGCTCCTCAAGCATTTCCTGCACCAGAATCAGCTCCCATTCCTCAGACGGGTTTTCTTCAAACATCACAGACAGCTGCACTAGAGCAGGGACAAGTCCTGTCACAGGAACAAAGTGTCACTCCATTGGTACCACAGCCAATTGCGCCACAAGGCAGTATTTCTTCACAGGTGCCTCTGGTGCCAAATGCAGCTGTTCCTCAAATGAAGAATCCAGCAACAACAAATCCCGGTAAACCTCTATAGTACTGATTTAGTACAATGTGCTGTACAATTTACCTTCCACCACTAAAGTGCAACAACAGATCTTTTTGACAGAAAATTTGACTGTACTCTTAAAAAAATAATTAAATAAATCCTGCATTGAAAAAGTTTCATAGATCTTAAAGGTTCTTTGTGGAACCACATATGCAAATAAAGAACCTGATTTCTAAGAGATTTAATAATTTAAAAAAAAAAAATCTTTTGGAAGCCTTTTACAAATAATCTGCTTTGTAATACACTATGCAAGTGGGTCTTCACTTCACATTTGAACAACTCTGTTAGTAATATTAGGGCATCTTCCATGGATAAGTCAGTTTTAGTTTTATAACTTGTTTGTGACCTGCAGAACTCACTGGTCTAGGACGACCTAATGGACAGGTGCAGGGAGCTATACCTTCAAAGCCTGGTAAAATATAAATAATAATTCATCTAATATAACATTAAATCATGTTTAAATTATATGGTCTATTGTATTGTCTACTATTACAAAATATTTAAATGTTGAAATTTACATAATATTATTATTTTTTTAGATTGTGGACCTGGTGGACGACCTAATGGACAATGGGTCAAACTTCCAAGTCCTGGTGAGCTCTATTTTTTTTTCCACTGGTTTGTTGTCATATAAATGATTAAAAAGACAGACCAAACTCATATGATGCTTACCAAAAGCTTGATGTTTAAAAGGCACTAAATATAAATAAGAGAATTTTGAAGTTTAGTCTATATTTTTAGCTTTGACTCTTGACAGCAGTCACACTAAAACTAAAAATTATGGTTTGCAGGGTCAGGGTACCCTAACGGAAAAGGAGAAGTGTCATCACAACCGGGTACATTAAAATAAATTTTATTAACTGTTCATCCATGCATCCAGTACAGAGCATTTTAATACAAAGGATACAAAGTTACTTTGGGGGAAAAAGCCTAACTGTTTACGCCTATACAACAAAATAAAAGGAGTACATATTAGATTTCTTTATGTTGTGCATAAGATTATTATGTCTTAATTCTGTCCCTAGGCTTTGGAGCAGGAATTGGTGGTTATCCAGCTCATGGCATTAACAATGGCTACAAAGCAGGTAAATTATTTCAAAACATTTTATTGTAATTTACATCACTTATTATTTGGCTTCAGCTTTATAATTTATTTATTTATTTGTTTTGAAAAACAATTGTAGATCAAGCTACTTGTCTAAAAGTTTGATTTTTTTTTTCTGTCGTTATGAAGGGTATGGAAACAAATTCAATAAGCCAGGTAGGAATACTCTACTTCATGGATATTTCTTATATCATTTGTTGACATACACACAATTCGCATGCACATTTAATAAATATTTCATCTGATGTCTTTATATGCTGGGGTGTCACTAGTCCGAGATTTACCCTATTAGTGCAATATCAATATTTTACAATTTGGATATTAATGTTTTTTATCATGTTTTGCTTGTAAATAATACTAAAATGTAGTAATTATATAGATATCAATGACATGATATGCCTTTTTGATAAAATGGTATTGTTTTATTTACCTGTTTAATTGAATGTGTTATTTGTTCATTCATTCATGTACATTCTGATAGCTGGACCACAAGGTGGGCAGCCAATAGGATTCGGATCTAAGGGAAAATCTCAAGCAAAATATGGTTCGTCTGAGAAAAATCCTATGTGCTAATTTCATAAGAACTCATCAAATAGTGTCCATTTGCTGCACGTTGTCCTTTGTTCAGTTTTCATAACTGCAGTTTTATTTTGTCAGGAATTGGAGTACTTCCATTTGGTTCCCCTAATGGATATCAAACCAACCCCTCTGGACAATATGGCATGTTATCATCTTCGTACTGTAATATTTAGGGTTAATGTTGACCATAACAGAAGCCCTAAATGGACACGCTGATTTATATGTCTTTCCTATAGGTAATGAAGGACAGCGCTATGGAGCCAAACCCTACAATCCTCAAGCACTGGGAAAACACGGTGAAGATTTCATTAAATGCTTCAATAATTCTCTACAATTTTTTGTTATTTATTTGCACTAAAATGTATGTAGTTGTGAAATAATATTAAACTTCAAATAAATAATTGATGGAATGCCAAGCCTAAAGATCCTAAAACATTATCTAAAATGCTGTTTAATACATATTGTGTATTTCTTTATCTAATACCACTGTACTCTAACCCCAAAATAGGATATGGTAATTTACCGTACAACTCTCAACCTCTTCTACCGGAATCTGTTGCCAAATCACCTGGTAAATATGGTGAGTTAATAAAGCCTTTTGACTAGTCATACAGCACATCTGTTTTTGAAGGTGTTTTAAAATATGAGTTTCTGTATTTTCAGACTTTGGAGGGTTACCCTACAATGGTCAGCCACTTGGATATGATGGTGACAAGTCGTCTGGAAAATATGGTGATTATTATTTTTTATTTATTATTATTAATATTTTTTTAATTATTTCTACAAATTCTAAAAGTGAATATATTTTACTGTAATACTCTCTCAGGACAAAAGGGTCTTCATTATGGTGGTCAGCCATTTGATCTCAGGCCTGATGCTATGTCTGGGAAATATGGTAAAAGCCAATGTTTTGTACAGATAGTTGCATGACAATGCCAAAAATATATTACAAAATATTATACTGATAAGTACGTCCCTCCTCTCCACTTTCTGTACACTGTAAAAAAAAAAAAAAAAAAAAAGTTGAGCCAACTTAAAATTTTAAGGCCAACAGCTTCAGCAGATTTTTGAGTTTTCTCAACTTGTTGTTTTAAGTTTATGCAACAAAAAGTTGAGAATCTCCTACAAAAATTAGTTAAGAGAACTCAAAAATCTGCTGAAGCTGGTTGCCTTAAAATTTTAAGTTGGCTCAACTTTTTTTTTTTTTACAGTGTAGGTTCTCCAGAATCCTTGTATAATCCAGAATCTCTCAGTCTCAGTGGCGATGCCAAACCAGCTAAATATGGTGCCACTTGTTTCTTTATTCATTCATACTTTAGTTTAAAGATCCTATTATTCCTCTGTACATGAATCATGTCAAACAGCGTACAGTTAGGCTAATAATTGTTTTTTACTGACCATGGTAAAATCACTGTAATACACAGTATATAATGCATGATATTCTGACTTTGTTTACGTGGTCTTCAGGTAATCCAGCAGTGTCATATGAGCTCCTCGGCCCTGTGACTGATGGCCAATCTGTTGAAGGTACATACAGCATCTTTTTAGTACACCAATTGTTAATCAAGCAAGAATTATTGAAACAGTATGTTGTAATTACATTATTGTCTATTGTTTAATGAAGAAAATTTTTCTTCATCAAAAGAGAAAAAGATTGATCATTTGAATTTAAACTCGTGAAAGTCTAATTCTATCATCCTTTTTTTTTTTTTCGTTTAAACAGAAAACAGAAGCCTGGAGGCTTTGCACCAAGGTCCTGAGATTGATGGACAGAAATCCATTGACCAGTTTGGTTAGTCATGTTTGTCTATGCTCTTTTAGATATGTGTATCTCTGTTCAAGTAAGTTTTTACTCATATTGTCCTCATTTGTAAGTCGCTTTGGAAAAAAGCGTCTGCTAAATGATTAAATGTAAATTAAATGCAAACACAAAAATCCATGTGAGATCCAATAATTTTCATTCTGAGCCACTTCCAAATGTGGTTTTAAATTAGATGCATATCCAATATCTGGACACGTGACCCATGTCTAAACATATATCCGATTGGCCAGTCCAAGCCACCGCAAGGTGAGGGCAATGCATTTACCTACAACAATAATTCCATACCGGGAATAAAAAAACAATTATCTGTTCAGTCAAGTTTTGCAGCTTTAACTTGTCCATACTGGCAAGTGATCATAGTATAAGTGGGATAATTACATCTGGCGTACATTAAAGTCAAATAACCATTTGACGTGAATTATAATAACTTTTATTTACACCCATTCAAAACCAGAGGGTCACTGCAAGTGGTCACCATAAAATCATTCTAGTTTGGGCAGGGATTAATGTAAATGTCTTATATGAATCTAAACAGGCATGACAAAAAATGGATATGGTCAAAAGATCGGATCTGTAAATTAATTCTTGTACACATAGCTAGTTCTTTGAGTATTTCTGTGTATCTTGATTCAGGAGATGGAGAGGTTCCACCCCATCCTGATACTCCAGGAGCTGGAGAGGCGAATGCACAATCCATAGACAAATACGGTACAAGCATTTGTTGACACTAAATTTATCTACAGGAATACAGTGTATAAATATGCATATAAATATTCCTCACATTTCACCCTCTTTGTTTAAGGAATGGGTGATTATACCGAGGGAAGAGTACAACCAGAAGGTAAAAGAAATGTTTCTATGAATGTTATACATTCAGTATTTACCGACTTTTTGTAGGGGCATACCGACTTCATTTTTTTGCCCCCTTGTCTTGATTTTCCATTAATTTCTACCCCTTGCCCCATATTCTTCTATTCCAAATAAATTGAGAAATGAGTCAAATCCAATCATTCCACCAATTTTCTTTCTTGACTGTCCTGCAGTTGTCTCTTTCCCTGGTGTTCCCACTGTGGGCCCCGCTCCTCACATCCCTGCATATGACACCACACTGGACGGTTCCTCCCTGGCCCCTGTCTCTGTGCCTGATGTGTCTGCTGTTTCCGAGGTGCATGCCTCACCCACATTCCCTCAGCCTGAGCTGCCCACTCTAAAGCAGCAGTCAGCAGCACCACAACAGATCCAGATCCAGCAGCACCTCAAGTTCCACTTCCACCCACAGGGCAACTCCCAGACAGGTACAATGCTAAATTGTGTTGATTTGCAATTGATAACAGCTGGACTATTGAACTATCTCATTTTTCAGAATAATTTCTTATTCACATTATTATAAATATGCAACTATTTGAATATCAATTATTTATCACATTACTTAACACTTTCCAACAATTGAATACTTAATGCCTTTTCTATCCAAATAAAACAAACAAAAATAACCTAAAAAATTTAATTTAGCATAATTTCCTAACTTTGTGCATTAAAAGTTGGTTATTTTTTAACAGGAAAGGAAGGCAAATACAAATTGAATGGATTCTTTGGAAATAAATACCAAGGTATGGATAATACATATATACATTTAACATGAATAAAACTTAAATCATATGAATAATAGCAATTATGTGGCACTTTTTCCAACTAATACTTCTGTTTGTTTTTTTTCCTTAGGATAATTTGGAAGTGGATGTTCATATTGCAAAAATGTGGATCTTCACTTGATTTCTCTTTACACTTAATGTTTCTGTGAATGTTGTAAATTTTCTATGGTTTTATTTGTGTGTTTTGTTCTCCTTAACCTCTAGTTTTGTTTTTTAATGTTTGTTACCCTGCTTGAAATTAAATAGCTGGCTGTAAAAAATAAAGACATTTTAGTTTATAAATCATTATAGCTTATACATCTTTCTTTGTTTTCAATGTTCATTTAAATTCCATATTTGTCCATAATTTTGGAATACAAAAATGTATTTTGTTTTATGTAATTTTCATTTCAATGTAGATGTCTTATTTTATTTCTAGAACTTATTTATTTCTTTTTAATTTCCTGTGGCAATGCTATGTATGTTTTGAATAAATACAAATAAACTCTAAATCTAAGCTTTGTTTAAATCTTTGAAGCTTTATAGCACCAAAAGATGTACTAGGATTATCATATCAACATTTTAATAAGAAATAAAAAGCATGTGCTGAAGTCTGCCAGTAGGCTAGGGTTTGTACTTAAGGAACTGTAATCTTCCATGAGCTGACCTCTGCTGAGTCTGACTGCTGCCTGCGGATTGGCTAAGACACTAAGTAGCAGTTAATTGGCCCACAGCTTCTCTGCAAGCAACAAGTTGCTGCAGTTCTACACGCAAGTACTTCCGAGACAATGGGTATCTGGTGCCAGAAAGTTACAACTTTTGCTAACGTTCTTAGAAACTATGTATTTATAGCTTGATTTAAGGCATTTGAAGGGACTACAGGCTTTCCTCCCAAGGGAAGGTGAGGAAGGTGGTCAAGGAGACCTGAGCATATTTTACATTTCCTGCAATGGATTATTTTACTGGGCCAAAACTTCTGGATTTTAAGAATTCACCGCCACATCTTCAGTTCAACAAGTATGTCCTGACAGGATACCGGCCTATATCCACTTACAGAGACTGTCTGCGAAGTTTGTTTTATCTGCACAATGAATTTGGGAACATCTATACACATGGTATGAAAAATATCCTTCATAATTCGCACTGTAACAGCTGGAATTTGTTTAACATGCTATCTGCTGTAAAGCAAGGGAGTTGTAAATTAATTATGTGGATGTAAAAATTAAATTTAGAATGCCTGCATTATTCCACTAATGGGAAACAAGAAAATCCAGTGGTTACCTTAAAGAGGAGGGGAACCTTCTCTTAAGGGAATATGTAATTTAGGGCTACTTTCTCCACTATTCACCCAGTGACACTCTTCAGAAGGGTGCGTAAATAGCATTACATGAGATTACATCTAATCCTCGTTAGGGAATTGCTGTCTTGGAAGTGATGCTGTGTAATTGCTGTGATTGGCGCAGTAAAGATTCTAGAGACCAATATTTTGGAAGTTTTTGAAAAAAAAAATGTAATAGAATTTCTTTGGGATTTGAGGCATGTCTCAGTGTTAAAAAGTCATGTTAACCCTGAAGCCTACTGTATCATATTTGATACACAAATTTCATAATCTACAACATGCTTTCTGTTATCCAATTGATAGTTTTTAGCAAGTAAAAGCCTTTTTTTAGTGTAGTTCTAAAAACGTCTCCATTCAGGTTGTGGCATGTCTTTTTGCAGTGAAATCCTTAAAAAGTAAACATAAATAACTATTATATTTTTAGTAATATTATAGGATGAACACTTACTGGACTGAAGCGACTTAAGATATTCCTGATTATCCATACATTTTTTACTCATTTTAAAATGTATCAAATATGATATATCAGGCTGAGGAATGTTTAAGTCTACATTTCTAAATTATTGAGCTCCATATTCTACTATATCATACTATATAAGCCAAAAAAGCCTGATGTATCAAGTTCACTATATGGTCAAACGTATTGGGATTCCTGACTCTTACACCAACAGGGATTTTATAACATCTTACACTCTTTTGAGGAGGCTTTCCACAAGATTTTGAGATTGTTTATGTGGGAATTTTTTTTTTTTTTTTTTTTTTGCCCATGCATTTGTGGGGTCAGGCATTGATTTTAGATGAGAAAGCCTAGCTCGCAAACTCCATTTCAGTTCATCACAAAGGTGCTTGATAGGGTTGAGGTCAGGGCTCTGTGTGGGCGAGTCAAGTTTTTCCACCCCAAACTCATCCAGCCATGTCTTTTTAGACCTCGCTTTGTGCACTGAGGTGCAGTCATGCTGAAACAGAAAAGGGCTTTCCCCAAACAGTTCCCAGAAGCATGGCATTGTGCAATATATCTTTGTTATTCTGAAGCATTAAGATTTCCCTTCACTGGAACTAAGAGGCCTAGACCAACCCCTGAAAAACAGCCCCATGCAATTTTCCCTTATCCTCCAAACTTTACAGTTAGCACAATGCAGTCAGGCAGGTAACACTCTCCACCAAACCCGGAGTCACCCATCAAACTGCCAAACAGAAAAGCATGATTCACACTCCACAGAACAGGAGTTTCCTCTCCTTCAAAGTCTACTTCATTCAACGCTTGGCATTGTAGGCTACTTGTTGATGCGAGGCCTGCATGTAGTTGCTCAGTTATGGAAATCCATTCCATGAAGCTCCCACTTTTTTCTTTTCTGATATTAATGCCAGTGGAAGTTTAGAACTCTTCAGCTATTGAATCAGCAGAGCACTAGCAACTTTTACACACCATGCTCCTCAGCACCCGGTCACCCCTCTCTGGACTTGACCATGGAATATCTAGCAGGGATAAAATTTCACAAACTTTTGCAAATTGTGGCATCCTATCGCAGTAGCACAGGATATTCCTGGAATATTATCAGGAAATGTGTACAATTCTGTAATCTGTACTGCTCCAATTTACAGGGGATATTTGGTTGAAAACACTAGTATTAAGAATGTTGGTGAACACATTTGGCTTGCTCATTGTATCAACTCTTACCACAGTAATTAATTTCACTCATATCAAACCAGTCTCAAATTGTAGCACATTCTCTTCTCTGTGGTTTGTCCATCAGGTATCCCCTTCATCTGTTTTTTGCTGTATTTGCCCTCGAGTATCCCATGGACTGAAGTCGATGAGTGGTGGATAGGAGTGGTGCATTATTTGGCTTGTCTGTCTCCTACTGTTTTTTCAGTCTTCTACCATCTCTTCATGAACCATGAGGGTGGAGCACCTATTTATGACACACTGCTGAGCTTCGACATGTTGGGCGTGTGTCTCGTCAACACTCTAGGTAAGCTATGAAATGTAGGACTATACAGAGATTACAGTTATATTCACTTCATTGATGAGCCTATAAAAATTATGGTTCCTTACACAGATATATTCATGCAATACAGCTACGTAAATATCCATCCATCTATTTTCCAAACAGCTTGTCCTTTGTAGGGTCGTAGGGATGCTGAAGCCTATCCTAGCATCTCTGGCTGAAGGTAGGGAAACTCCCTGGACAGTCATGAATATGAATCAGTTAAATATGAATCAACAAAAATTTTGAAGATATTTTCCTCTGTATTGTGACATGTATATATAAGCGCAGCACATCATCAAAAAAGTCTTGCACGTCACCAGAGAGAAGCCTGTTGTTTTCACCAGGACATGACTGTCAAGTTAAAAAAAAAAAAAACAGTAAACATTTGTTCAAGATACAGTACTTACAATACAAACACTCGCATGTTTATAACATGCATTTACAAAATAGTTTGCTTTTTCATTTCATGCCGACATCTTCAACCTAGATTTTTTTTTCAAGAAAATTAATATATGCCACAAGTAGGGATGGACTTTTTCTAGATTTTAAATACATTTTCTCATTCATGGTATTGCATGAATATACCAAGTAAAGTAAGTATTTGTATTTCTAGAGGGGGCCTCTAAATCGCATTGCGGAGGGGGAGGGGGAATGTAAAAAAAAAAAAAAAGAAGAAAAATAAAAAGGTAAACCAGCCTAAGCTGGTTGGTCAGATTTAGCTGGTCTTCCAGCCTGCTCATAGCTGGTTTGCAGGCTGGTTTTAGAGGGCTTTTGACCACTTCTGGTTGGGAGACTAACTGACCAACCAACAAAAACCAGCTTGACCACTTCAGCCAGGCTGGGACACCAGCTAAGACCAGCCAACCTACTTAGGCTGGTTTTAGCTGTTTTATTTTTGGGTTTTTTTCAGAAGGGGACTCTGATTGTTGCTTCTTTCAAGGGCCTGGGTTCAATGAATTCCATGTACTTTTCTTTTTGCAGGTGCTCTGCCAATCATTTACATAACTTTGTTGTGTTACCCATCCTCCCGCCGTGTGGCGATGTTGGCATATCTCCTCCTCTCTGGCTACGGTGTTCACTGCGCTGTCACTGCACAGAGTAATGTGCACCGCCTGCAATCTTTTGCTTGGCAGGCGATGTTCCGCTTCATTCTCTTTATTTTGCGTCTGACTGGGGCAGGCAGAGGAAGCCCCGCTTCCCTTCGCCTCTACCTCACCATGGATACTCTTGCATTGCTAGGAGGACTAGTCAATATTTCCCGTCTGCCAGAGCGCTTCAGCCCTGGGCGGTTTGACTACTGGTTTAATAGTCACCAGATTATGCACATCATGGTCATCCTGTCCATTATGTACTTACACTGGGGCATGCTAGAGGATTTAACATGGTTAAAGGGATATCACTGTCCCGATGAATAAACTTCCAGGCTGATGTCTGATATCATGATATTTAAAGAACTGCAGGGTCATTGTTGTAAAACCCAAAGTGTGAGGGTACTATGGTAAAGTGGTGATATCAGTTGTTAATGCCATGGTACTTTCTTTGAAATACATCATATTAACAGCTACCAAGAGACATGAATTTGCACTACAGATGTTAATTCCACACAACCTTGGATGTCAACAACAAAAGATAGGGAAGGAGTCTGTTAGCTTTTAAAGGTTGATAATGTAATATTTTACTGTTTTAAGCACGCACAATCAATATGGTTAGTTGCACTGTGCACTATTTTTCCTGCTGTCTGCCATATTAGGACAGACAACCCATTTAGACGAGAAACCGAATAAGTAAAGCTTTGAGAGCTCTTCAAAAAGGTGTACAATTTTTGTTTCTTAAAAACTTTCTTTGGTGAATTTTTTGTCAAAATATTGAATAATGAAATAATGCACTTTGTCCTTCGGAAGTGAGATAATGCACTTAAGTTTCGGAAATCAGATCCAGATGACTGTATTCTGGATGCCACTACTGTTAACAAATCTGGTGCTTTCTATTTACATGGTGCTACATATGTCAAATTTGAAATGTATATCAGCATAAAATATTACTTGAATTCAACAAGCTGGACTTGAAGGTCTTTGAAGGTAAGTCACTGAAGTATACCATCTGGGCACACGTGGGGAAATCAGTTTACATTTGAGAGTATGCATTTATATTTTCAGTTTTCAACACTGTAAAATTTGACAGCACATTGAAAAAAATAAAATAAAATAAAGTGGTACCCCAGCCATATGTAGATATCGGAGTATCTGCTCTTTTAACCATTTAGCCACCCAGGAACATTTTAGCATCACAGTGGTGACACTTTCACAGGAGGCCGACAGTCAAATTCACCCTCATGGCATGTGCATAAAATGAAAAATGAGTTATAAACATATCAACATACACTTTTGAAATTCAGTCATTTATGAAGAAGCACAAAATAATGACGTCAACTACTCACACATTCCTTAAAATAAAAAAGACGTCCGTTGGACCATGATTTTATAGCAGTGACAGTTACACAAATATTTTATGTTCGGTAAACATGACTAAATTCAGATGTAATTTGAGGTTTAGTGTTAATTCATGGATGTTATAAGAAATTACTCAATGTAGGAGTCACTTTAAGCCCAGATTAACTATACTTCAGTTTTGACAAATTCTAGACTAAAGCCAAATGCACAGCCTTTTAAAGTATACTCCAAGTGAACAAATGCCCACTAGAAAGTATCTTCTTTGTCCACTGTCTTTGCTATTAGCCTTCTACTGTAGTGAAACTACAACTACGTGTATAGATTATACAAATAAATTAATTTGTGAGAGATGTCTTATTTGAATATTTTCATGGCAATGCGTTCATTGTGATCAGGGGCCTGTTTCACAAAACAAGTTTACCAAATAAGCCAGGCTTATTTCAGTTAGTCTGACTTATTTTGAACCAAATCAACTGACAATACATCAGACTAACTGAAATAAACCAGGGGCCTGTTTCATAAAACAAGTTTACCAAATAAGCCAGATTTATTTCAGTCAGTCTGACTTATTGTCAGTTGATTTGGTTCAAAATAAGTTGGACTAACTGAAATAAGCCTGGCTTATATGGAAAACTTGTTTTATGGAACAGGCCCCTGGCTTATTTGGTAAACTTGTTTTATGAAACAGGCCCCAGAGCTACTGCCATGACAGTAAACAATTAAAGTTGTGTAATGATGTGTTCAAGTCCTCCTGGGAAGTTGATATTTACGAGCTGGGAAATTGTAATTACGATGTCTGGTGCAATCAAGTCACTTTGGTTGGCGCAATATAGCAATGAACCCTATCTACAAAGAAATTAAGCAAGATTTTTTTAACTACTTCTACGAAATGCTAAATGAAGACTGAACATCAGGTGTATTTTTGCTTTTTTATGGTTTTGTTCAGTTATGAAGATGCCGTAAATTGAATATTATATATTCTATCGTAATTGCACAGCACAATCTTATTTTTTACATGCACCATTGCTATTTTTATTGTAATGAAACAACTGTAGTCAGTATAGATGCTGCATCTATTGTATTCGACATGTTTTTTTCACCAACATGCCCCCAACTTGAAAACGCAGGGCTCTGTGGTGCCATTTATGTGCATTAAATTCATAAAAGCGATCTTTCCTACATAACTTGAACACACTGTAAAACACAAGTTATCGTCAACAAAGAAGCTACTTTAAGTTTAAGCTACATATTGTCTGGAAGCTGCTCCTGCATGGCTAGGTAACTTGCATTTGTATTGCTATTGGAGACTAAAATGTGTGTGACATTGTAAATAGATTTTATAGCATAGTGTTTATGCTTTGCACCTGTGACTACTTATGTTTGCCCCACTTCTGTGTGTAACAAACTGTGACGTTGATGATTGGTCAAATATGCATAGCAATTTCTAAATGCACTCCAAAGACCTCTGAGAACGAATTTCAAAATTGGAACGAATGGGTGTTCTGAGTAGTGCATATAGGAAAAACAGTTGAACATTCACAAGGGGGCGTTTTCAAACCTGGCTTGTTGGGAGTGTTTGTTATCGAAACGTGCACATTTTCTTCCTTAGTTCTCTAAAAAGGGTGCATTGCAAGAATGCACTGCAGTTTAAGAACCTGTGTCCAACCTATGCAAATCATCCACAGCTCTGTAATGCCTTAAATTCATTTGCAAATATTTACAAATAAATGTTGTTTCAATGACTGCAGAGTACCCACTTTGCAATGCATGTATGATAAGACAGCACACGAGGATTAATAAAGTAATGACGTTCAATACTTTTTAACATTCTTCAGAGCTCTGCTTTTCTGCTTAATAATCATTTCAAATAATCATAATTATCCCGGTGTTTTGTGATGTTTCAACTGATTTCAAATCCTTTATTAAGGCCATATTAGAGTCTCATTCCATTTAGTCCTAACTGTGAATCATTTCCGCTCTTTCATACCAAATCCTTTTGCATGAGAGCATAATGTTAGTCTTCATCAGAGCTGCTGTCCTCTTCAGCTTCAGACACGTCAGCGATGGGGAACCTCAGGATGGCCGCCACTCCACTCAACTGATTCAACTCTACAGAGACAAATCACACCATGTCAGTCACATGGCGATCCAAAATAATTCTGAAATAAAGACTACAGAAAAGAAACTTACGTTCTCCAGATACGTGTAGGCTTGAGAATATTCTAAAAAATATTAAACAGAAGACAAAAAGAGCTAAATATTTTGTATAACACAGATAACATAAGAATATGACCATACACAATCATTTGAATACCTGACATTTCCTCCATTTTCCTTCACGTTGTCAACAAGCCGAACATATCGGCTGCGAGTGGCTATGTCTTGATGTCTGTCATGGAGAAGAAAAAATAAATACATATTTTTATATGAAGTACACAATTAAAACAGAATAGACCATTACATATGGATTTGATTACTTTTTAAATGTACCTAAATAGTTTGTCACTGATCAGCAGGATGTCAACGGCTAAAGCTTCACTCGCTCTTTCCACATGAGCCAATCTGTACAAAGCAAAAGCTTTTTTAATAGATGCAAATATTGTTATAAATGATCAAGAATGTGTATATAGCACAAATGTTTTGGTTACAATTTATGTCAAAAGTCCACTTCAGACATTCTACTAACTATAGTAAATAACTCTGCTACTACATGTCAACTAACTCTCATTGGAGTGTTAATAGACTGTTAGGTTAGCGTTAGTAGAATAATTTGACAAATATTTAGTATAGTAGTGATTTTGATCACCCATAGAAAGCTCGATCAGGCTCCTGCTGAAGCATCTTGTAAAAGTCTTCCAAAGCCTTAACTTCTCCAGCTGCCTAAAACAAAAACAAAAACATCACACAGCATTAAACATCACACTGTGATGGCAATGCTACAAGCTATATGTGCAAATGTATAAATCCAAATTTAGTCACCTTGGTGTCAGACAATCGCGCTGTGACTGCTGGATCACATAGCACTTCTGTAGAATTAAAATCTCACATTTATATTGTCACATTAAAACAATAAAGCAAAAAAAATGCAGATATACAAATGTAAATGTGAAATTTTGATGACAATTTCCTTTTCAGTATGTACATTTTTGCTCTTTCAATTGCATATTAATTAAGCATATTCAATTATTTAATACAACCCGAATTTCGGAAATGTTGGGACGTTTTTTTTACATTTGAATAAAATAAACTAAAAGAATTTTAAATCACATGAGCCAATATTTTATTCAGAATAGAAAATAGAGAACATAAATGTTTAAACTAGGGCTGCCACTAACGTCTATTTTTATTTAGATTAATCTATCGACTAATTTATCGATTAATCTAAACGATTCATTTCCCACACACATCTCCTCTTCGCTTTCCAAAACAGTTTAAATACTTTGGGGCATTGAGGATATTAGTTTCGGAGTTTTGGTGTTGGAATTTGGTCCCATTCTGCTCGATATAGGTTTCCAGCTGCTGAAGAGGTCGTGGGTCGCTTTTGACATATTTTTCGCTTAATGATGCACCAAATGTTCTCTATAGTGAAAGATCTGGACTGGCGGCAGAAGACTGAACTCCGACTCTTCTACTACGGTAAGACATGCTATTGTAATAGCTGCATGGTTTAACATCCTGTTGAAACACACAAAGGCCTTCTCTGAAATAGACGCTTGTCTGGAGGGAGCATATGTTGTCTAAACCTTATGTTCTTCTGCAGTAAATTATGTCTTTCACATAAAAATATATATATGAATGAGCTGAATAATGAAATTAGAAATTACTAGTGGTTATATAGCTTATTGGTAATATGCACATCCAAAGCGTTTCTTTACAATCATGTGGGGGGTCTCTCCTCAACCACCACCAGTGTTAATCCACTTTGATGATGCACGGCAGCCACAGGACAACGGCGCCAGTGCGCCTACCACACCAGCTACAGGTGGAGAGGAGAGAGAGGAGGAGCAATCATGGAATGGGGATTGTTGTGGAGGCCATGATTGACAGAAGAAGCGGAGGGAATTAATAGACACCGGGGTTACACTCTACCCTTACGATGAGTGTCATGGGATTTCCTTAATGACCACAGAGAGTCAGGACTGTTTAACGTCTCATCCAAAAGACTTAAAGATATATGCACTTATGCACCCCCATACCATCAGAGATGCTGTTTTTGAACTGAACGCCATAACACGCTGAAGGTCTCCTCCTCTTTAGCTCAGAGGACACGGCGTCCGTGATTTCCAACAAGAATGTCAAATTTGGACTGGCTCTGACCATTGAACACTTTTCTGTTTTCTCAAAGAACCATTTTAAATTGTTTTGCTCATGGTAAAGGGACACCTGGTGCTTCTGGAGCATGTTCACATATGGCTTCCTTTTTGCATGATAGAGCTGAGTTGCATCTGTGATATAACATGGATTGTGTTTACCAACAGTGGTTTCCTGAAAGTATCTCTGTCATTTAGTAAATGTCAATGACAGAATCATGTCGATGAGTGATGCAGTGTCATCTGAGGCCCGAAGACCATAAAATCAAACGGCTGGTCTTCGGCCTTGTCCCCTTTGGCTATTTATTTCTCCAATTTCTCTGAATCTTTTGAGGATGTCATGCGCTGTAGATGATGAGATTTGTGCAAAAGACTTTGCAATTTGACGTTGAGGAACATTGTTTTTAAAGTATTCCACAATATTTTTGCAATTTTTCGTTGGATACAGAGTCACTATTTTATTTTTTTTTTTTTTTTTCAAAAATAAAAAGTTAACTTTAAAGTATTTTTAGTTTTTTATTTTTTTCTCAAAAGTTGAAAAAGGCAGTGATATTATGCAAATAAACATGTCATATTTACAGGTGACAAATCAAATAGCAAAACCAAGGTCAATAAAACATACATGACAGCCAACGTCATTTGTGTGAGTGTATATGCGTGTGTGTGTGTGTGTAAGTGTGACTGGGTGTTGGGGGTGGGGTATAAACAATAAATAAATAAAATAAAGATGAAATGGACACATGAAAAAAAGATCAAAAAAACAGGAATATAATATAAGAACCATATTAATAAATATTGGAATAATAGCATTAATAACAAATTAGAGGATGGAGGGGCTCATTTTTATCATGACTTCTGCCTGATTAATTTTGTACAGACCTGATGTTTAATTAATTCAACAGCAGGATGTTCTCCAAAGGAATTTTCTTTCAAATTTCTTGCTTTTTTCAGCCCTCTGCTGCCTCGTGCCAACTTTTTGAGACCAGCAGGCATCAGTTTGAAATGAGCTCATTTAGTGGATAAAAGAGTAAAATTTCTCAGTTTAAACATTTGTTATGTTCTCTATGTTCTATTGTGAATAAAATATTGGCTCATGTGATTTGAAAGTCTTTTAGTTTTAATTTTATTCAAATTTAAAAAAATGTCCCAACATTTCCGGAATTCGGTTTGTATTTTCATGCATGCCTAAGGTTAGTAATTTGCATAAAATGTGTCCAAATTCTATCCATACAAGGGGTTGCCACACAATGATATATGTAAGATTTAATATCTTTGCATAAAATCATAATTGTAACATTTATACAGGCACAACAAGAAGGTTTTTTTTTTTTTGCCAATGAGCAGTTTCAGTTGTTCCTATAGTTTCATAAATTTACAGTAGGGCTGTGCAATTAATTAAAGATTAAACTGATCAGATCAAATTGTGTATTGTTCACTAGACCTCAGCCGTCTTGCAAAAGAGATAACTCTTTTCATCCGATAATGGTCCTGACTTTGAAAAGCAGATTATTTGTAATGTTTAGTTATAGTTTGATGAATCACAAACTTTTCATTAGGTGACTTTACATTATGTAACGCTATTCTATTCCTTGAAGAACTGTAAATTTTATTCATGTTTTCCCCTATCCCAGTAAAATCTGTCAAGCCTACTAGTCAATTATGAAAGTTTTGCACATCTTTACTTTTGAAAGTTGAACAAAGTATTGACCTTTGAGTGAATATTTGTGTCCAGATGAGGAGTGCACCACCATGAATTTGGATCTGTTCTCCAGGAGAATTTTACAGTCTTGCCTCACAGCCTCTTTAAACAGGTATGAGATGAACTGATCTTTCACAAATCCAGGACTGGCCACCAGAATACACTTCACCACTGAAAAACACATAAATGCAACAAAAATATCAGTATTTATTTGTCCATTGTCCATTCTTATTATCTGAATTTAAAAAAAAAAAAATTACCATCAAAACTGAAGTGTCTAAGAATGCCCTGCATGACAGCCTCATAAAATCTCTCCAATGCCTGAAAGAGAACACAGTGTCACTGTATGCATATTTTGAAATATACATGCAGCAGCTGAGAAGCATCTATTGCAGCACATGCAGAAACAATAGTTGCATCTACTGTATATCTGTTGTATTTCTAATGGATTACATTGATGGATTGCAGTAAAAAGATACATATACTGGTAACAATCATTGTCATTTGCTCAATATAATGATAAACACTTAAATGCATTGTCAGATTTACTGTCAAGAGGTTTTATTGGCTCACCTTGTCATGTTGAGTACAACTGCCTTTCCTCTTGCGGGGGATGGTGACCTCAACCTTTGCCCTTAATAAGGTCATGGCTGGAGTCACGAGAACCAGATTGGCCAGACCTTCCTGCATCACAACAGCAGCAACATCTGCTTTCTGAGCGGGGTCACATGCCTGCTCTATAGATGAATGAAGAATCAGGGTTCAAATAAACTTGCGATGAGCTGGATCAGATTCATTAACGTTTTAGTATGTTCATGCCTGCTCTCTGCCATGCAGTGAAAGTGAATGGTGACTGCAGCTGTCAAGCCATTAAGATGCTTGGTGAAGTACAACTACAAAATTCAGCTCTGTTTCTCACACAGTAATGTGAAGGCACACATCATGTTTCTTTACATAGCGTCCTTATGAAGCTGAAGTGCCTGTAAATGCTAACATAATAACTCATAATAACAATAATAATAAAAACTACCTACTTGCCTTCTAGGTCTTACCCACACTTCTCGTCAGACCAATATGGAAAGCATTAAACCATCCTTTTTACCATGGCATTTTTATCTATTTTAGTTCTAGTTTGGGTGGGAAATTATTGTAAAGATCCCAGATACGAGATGTGTCTTAAGTAACTGTAAACAGATGGGACAAATTACAAAAAAAAAAAAAGTATAGCTTGATAGAGGTGATCAACATCCATTTTCACTGCATGAAAGAAGAAAGCAGTGTGATTTATTTGCAAAATATATATTTTTGAGTTTCAAAGAAAAAAATCAATTCCTGTTTTCAAACCTGGATGCCAACATAAAATTATAAAAAATATTATGAAATAATAATTTTGAGCATCATGAATCATTTTTTAAACATTTTGTTACATAGTATGTGAAATAGTTATTAGCCAGAAAATCTACTTTTAGTCAGAAAATATACTAAAAACACACCAACACATTACCAATTCTGTCCAACACCACGCTGTCCCAGACTTTTTTGGCAAGAGTGAACTTCCTGTTGAGCTCCAGTTCAATGGTATGATAGGCACCCATCTACATAAGAAACAAGAGAAAAAAGCATTCACATTTAGGCTAAATTAACATACGGAATATTATGAATTACTATACTTAATATTCAAATTTATAAAGTATAAATTCTATTTTAGGTGTAAAGTTGGCACAAATGTCAACACACTATTTATATCATACATTTTACATCTCATAAGTGCAACAAACTTTTGAAATATGAAAAAAGTTGTAGTTAAATATTCTAAAAAGCACTCTATACATTTCTAATTGCACTCTGACCTTCACATACTGGTTCTCCTGGATGTTTGTTCCCTTGACTCTGAGCTGACAGGCCTGGGAATCAAAGTCTATCGTCTCCACACATAAAGTCAGTGTGGTGCGCACACGTGAACTGCCCACACTGCCTGTAGAGGACTCTGTCTGCACTTTCCTGTTTGTGACATCAGATTGTTTTCATTGGGTAGAAAAATCTCAGGTAATAAGTGTGATAAAACAAAACTAGAAAAAGATGGCAGTCAGTATGGAGCAAAAAAAAAAAAAAAAAAAAAAACAGACCTGATGGTTGAGGCTCTGAGGCTGTCGCCCACCTGCAGCAGGTTGTAGGTGTGCCACATATCCTCTGCTTCCTCAGGTATTAGTGTCACCTGACTGAAAAAAAAACAGAAACAAAAGACATAAATATTCACTTTTTTGTTGCCTACTTTGCTCATTAACTGTGAAGGCAAGCTATTTTCTAAGTACTGCTTCAATCTGATTGAATGGAGTAATACTGAAATTATGAAAACTATATTTTTTCAGTAACAAAATAACTAAAATCTGATATGAATGATATCATAAACATTGCTTCTTACCCTATTTATTTAATGTCACATCTATTTTATAGATTACATTTATTATTAGATTAAATCTGACCTTAATCCAACAACAACATGGTTGTTCTGCGAGTTTTTTGAAGAAAAATTCAGAGTAAATCCACATGAAATCAAAACTGACCACATTTACTTTATTAGCGAATTTAACTAGCTCTGTGGTGAAAAAAACAGCAAAATTTTCTGTGCGTGTCTGGAGTGAATTAATTTATTACTTGAAATAATGCAAATATTATCTGAAATAAAATTTCAACCCGCAACTATCCACAATCGGTCAATAGAAGGCGCTAACTTACAGGAAAGGCAAACGCATTTTTGGGCTGTGGCAGTGTATTGTGTTTGTGAAACAATCATGCCAAGTTTGCCAACAAAGTACTGGGTTAACGATGACAGCATCTGAGGTATAACAGGCGCTTTTCAAGTCAGTTCAAACAAAACTTTACACTAACAAAGAGGCATTACACTGACGTAATTTTATTCATACCAAAGTACCCAGTTTTTGCCGTATGAAACCAGCACTGCATCATGGTACTTCCACGGCACTCAGAATGCGCACATGATGTCCAAAAGTGGTGTAACGTTACAGAAAGCACTCACCCGGCATTATCCTTCTCGATGTCTTTATGAACCAACTTCATGGTCAAAGAGGTTTGCTATTCAAAAACAAAACGCATATTTAATTGTGAGTGTTTTATTCCATTTAATCGTCGATTTTGGTGACGTTTCCGCATCAGCAGTGGCACATTCTGCCACTTTAGAATGAATCAGACGATTCGAACTGTCGCTTTCTGATCGCGTCAGATAGCTGAGCGATTGCGTCATTACGTCATTTCTATCTTTGGTTATTTCCGTAGGTTGGAAGAACGAATATGTTCACTGGCTGTAATATGACTGACATTTAATAATTTAAAAAAAAAAAAAAAAAGGTTGGAAGAACGAATACATTTAATTTATTTTTCGAATGTATTCTTTAACAGTACATTTTGTGAATAATTAGCAATCGGTGTTAATAAAGTATATAAACCATCCAACCTGAGAAATGTTTTACATCGCTATAATAACGAGGGTTAACAGTGTTTCGCGTTTATACGATGAATCTGAGATTACACACTGATGAATGTGGTTTTAATTTGCTTGTTAACAATAAAATATAGAAAAGATTGACACACAGAATATCATATTGGCTTTTCGGATCTGCATTTGAAGCGGTCGTCATAAACCGAGAATAACCAATCAGATACCCGTTTTAGTGTCTACAGTCTATGTGTCTATCCCGCCCCTTCGGCGTTTCCTACAACCGTCAGCGGTCGTGGTGCTAGTTTACCTCAGACAACGAACTGAAGGGACCATTCGCGGCAATAACATCATAATATGAACTCAGGAATACTATCAGTAGTGTGACTTTTTTAAAACAGAGGTTTGTTTTTAAGTTATTGTCGTCTAATTGTATTGGGCGGTTTCCTGGGTCGTCTTGTTCCTGTCTCTGTTAGCCGGCTAATCTCCAGCGAGCGACAAAATGGCTGATTCGGACAAGTTAAACATCGATTCGATCATCCAGCGCCTTTTGGAGGGTAATAAACGTTATTCTTTCTCATTACAAACTGTGTCGTTTTATCGTGTTAAATAGTGCTTATGCGACTGAAAACGTATGATTTTATTTGTGTTCATTTCGTGTTCATTTCATCTGCAGTCGAACGTATATGTAGCTATGTAGTATTGGGTGTAAATATACGTAACACTATCAATCCTATTCAAATGTTCATTAGCATATTTATTACATTGTAAATCCGAACAAAACTTCAGCGCATGCGCAGTGTATCAGTCGTCTCGTTCGGAAACAGAGAACGCAACTAGGAAGATGTCACAGGTGTTGTGCCAAATTTTGACCCCTTGAATATTAACCCTTCTTTATACTCATACTCGATTGAGAGGTAACTTTAGGGAAGGGAGAAATGCCTCTGACAGTAATACATCAACAACAGTCTTGATGATAGGAAATACAAACAAAGTGCCATTGCCTGCGTTCCTCAATGTCCAACATTGCCACAAGCCTATTAGTTAAAATAAAGGGAAATAAAAATCTTTCAGTTAAATATATTGTTAATAAATATATCAAACAAAATATACCAAAAGGCTATCATAAGAATGAGAGTATTAGTCAGTTATTGCAATTCATCTGGCTCTTCAGTGGTTGGAGGAGGTAAACACTGAGAGAGGAGTAATATGTGCAGGCTCGCTGCTGCCCAAGGCATATGAAATATATGTATATAAAACACAAGGCATATAAAAGTGTATGAAATATGTTATTACAGATGAAATAATTAGTCAAGTGGAGGGCCACAAAGGGGTAGGCAAAGCGGCTAGTATACAAGGGAAAGTAGGTTCTGTACTATGTTGTAAGATGACACAGTATTACTAAGAAGAAGAAAAAGAAAAAAATTATAACCAGACTGTGCATAGATAATTCAGGATTCAATGCAAATCTATGTTAAAACACCCAAATGGATTATGTGATTATTGTGGTGAAGCTAAAAATGTCAAATGTGATGAGTAATAATAGGCAAATTCAATAAAATAACAAAGTAAAGGAATTCAAACTATGTCATGAAGCTATATTCTAGTACAAGCCATTGTAGATACTAGATCACAGACAGGTCTAGATATTTAACTTGCTAAACATCTCTTGGGCAACTGTGACTTATTAGCTCTTTTCTCAAGTCGCGCCTTTGAAAAGTCACGCAATGATTTTTGGTAAACTGATATCACGTCACTGCAAGCTGCGGTTAGAAGCTCCGGTTGCCACAGAAACAGTCAGTGTCCTGAGATGCACCATTGTGACATATATACGAGTGAAATGGCTTCTTAAAATGTAGAGAGGGATTTCATGGTGACTTCAATTACACCTACGAGCACAACCAGTCTGTACGTGTATATAAATGTATTATCTATAGTCAGACATGTAGCTGTCTGCAAAAGAATGATTTAAGGTCGTAACAGAGTCGGATATGTGCAAACTAATTACATGCTATTTGCTGACCTTTTTTTTTTATATATATATATATATGTAGGTTTTTAGGTTATGTGGGTTAGATGTGGAGAATTAGCCTAATGCTTTTACTCATTCATACAAGAATATTAATATTAATGGTTTTAAAATTAAGCACTGCAAAAATATGAATTTATAAATTCTGTAGCATCAAAAAACAACATGCCTTTTTTGTTCTGTCTCAATTTCCAGTGAAGGGCTCCAGACCTGGTAAAAACGTTCAGTTAACTGAACAAGAGATTCGTGGATTGTGTCTGAAATCTCGGGAAATCTTCCTTAGTCAGCCGATACTGCTGGAGCTGGAGGCCCCACTCAAGATTTGTGGTAAAGTTCTGATAACCATTATGCTCCTTTTTTTTTTTTTTTAAATAGTTCTGACAAAGCTAGTTTAAAAAGTAATAAAAATAATTTAACTCTATTTCTTTCTGCAGGTGATGTTCATGGTCAGTACTATGACCTGCTCAGGCTTTTTGAGTATGGAGGATATCCTCCAGAGAGTAACTACCTGTTTCTGGGAGACTATGTAGACAGAGGCAAGCAGTCACTGGAGACCATCTGCCTGCTGCTTGCCTACAAGGTCAAATATCCAGAGAACTTCTTTCTTCTCAGAGGAAACCATGAATGTGCCTCCATCAACAGGATATATGGATTTTATGATGAATGTGAGTATGCTTATATGGGGGTGGATAGTATGACCAAAAGCTTAGGTCATGGTCTGATGATAATAGTCCTACACAGTGAGACTGACTGTCAAGTCTATAAGTTGAAGCATTTATATCTTATATCTATTCAGTACGTTTACCATGTTAAATGGGGTGAGTGTGTGGGAGGAGGGGATACTGTCTCAGCAGAGCAGAGCAGATTGCGATCTGGTGTTTTCAGTGTCTCAGGGCTGCTCAGTTCACAGTAAATGCAGAAAACTCCATCTGTGCATGTGCTGTGAGTGCATGCATTTAGGAATGCAACTTGCAGACAGACTAAATGGAGAATAACCATAAGATTAAGAGATGATTTAGGGTGCGTTCACATTTGGCAGGTTTGGTTCGATTAAAACAAACTGTTATTTGAATAAGTGTGAATGCTGCCACCTGAACCTTGGTGTGCACCAAACAAACGGACCAAGACCCGTAAAAGCTTCTTTCGTCTTCGGAACACAATTTAAGATATTTTGGATGAAACCGGGAGGCTTGTGACTGTCACATTGACTGCAAAGTAAATAGCACTGTCAAGGCCCAGAAAAGTATGAAAGACATCGCCAAAATAGTCCATCTGCCATCAGTGGTTCAACCGTAATGTTATGAAAATATGAGAATACTTTTTGTGCACAAAGAAAACAAAAATAACAACGTCTGCTGGGCGCAAACTGCGTACGCTGTTCTGTGTCAGCCGCACCACACGGATATGTCTTCTACGTTTATTTACGCTTTGATTTGAACGAAAACAGCCGTATCAGTGTGGTGCGGCTGACACAGAACAGCATACGCAATTTGCGTCCAGCGGATGCTCTCCAGAATGGTGCTACGCTGACGCAGAGGAGACGAATTGTTGAATAAAGTCATTATTTTTGTTTTCTTTGCATACAAAAAGTATTCTCGTAGCTTCATGACGTTACGGTTTAACCACTGATGGCAGATGGACTATTTTGGCGATGTCTTTCATACTTTTCTGGGTTCAGTACAGGCGTCAGAAGAACACGTCATCTTGCATCTTCATTTGTGTGCAACGGAGAAATTCCTGCCACTGTTTTGACTCCTTAACACATTTTCTAAGCTCTTTGCGAGTTGACGGCTAATAAAAATACCACATGTACGCACATACAATGAGTGCATTTAGCCAAACACATAGCATTGTTTTGGATATTTGGGAAGTTCCATTACAAAATATTTCTCAAAAGCCTTTTTTTTTTTTTTTTTTTTTTCTTTTTTTTTTTTTTTTTT
>JAFVLL020005789.1:0-12465 GCA_021397915.2 Tor tambroides | reverse complement strand
ATGCACAGCAGTGGCAGGCATGCAGCCAGCCCTAATTCTCTGGATACCTGATGTTGTAGTATTGTGCTAAACTCAGCTGCACCGTAATTGGGAACCCCCCTCCACTCGCTGGATTACTTCATCAATGTTCTGCTGCCTTCACATGCAAATTGAACAGATTTAACACTTGGCATGGAAGTTTATGTTCTCGTTTATCTGACAAAGACTGATACACCAAAATTCATATAGATAAATATGAAATTGTTACTAATACTTAGTGAAGTGACCAAGTGCAGTTCAGTTAGCATCTCAGAAAAGAAGTAATTTTACATTTTTATTTTAAAAGTGTAACAATGTCTTTTAGCATGTCTGATAAAATAGCAAGTAAAAAAGTGGGGGTGATATTTGTGTGCATTCATCACAAGTGAATTTGAAGGTCAAGCTGTACACATTGCATTGTGGGGTAATGCATTCCCTGGAGTACATATGAGGGGAAATGTTAAGATGAAATTCTACAGTCTTCAAGAGGGTGCAAGTAACACAAGCAGGTATTAAAATGCAATAGATTTTAGGACTGAATCATTTTTGCAGTGATTAATATGTTTCTGGAATGTTGTATGTTTGGCATCAATTTAAACCTAACTGATGCAGTGTAGCTTTGTAGCTTTTTATTTCTCAAACAACCATTTTGGAAGATGTACTCCTGTCCATGTTCCAGGATGACAGTGGCAGTATTTATCGGGTAAAAATGTGATTCAGTGAGCATGACGAATTATTTTCACAAATGAATTGGCCACCGTGACCTTAAAGGGATAGTTCACTCAAAAATGAACATTATGTCATTAACTATTCACCCTCATGTCATTCCAAACCCGTAAGACCTTTGTTCATTTTCGGAACTCAAATTAAGATATTTTTTATTAAATCCTTGTGAATTACACTGAAAGTCTTTTCAAGAAGTTGTGCAACATGCTCCGTTAGGAAGGGCCTGATCTTCCTGATGTTGTGCAGTGCAAACCTGCATGATCAAGCTGTCTTTGCTGTGTGGTCTTTGAAGGTTAGCTGATCATCATAGATTATACCAAGATTTCTGACTGAACTCAACGGGGTAATTGCTGACCAAAGCTGGATGGTGAAATTGTGCTGTGCAGTCGGATTGGCAGAGAAGAAGAGAAGCTCAGTCTTTGCCAGGTTGAGCTGCAGGTGATGTTCTTTCATCCATGCCGAGATGTCCACCAGGCAGTCTGAGTTTCATGAAGCTATCGTTGGATCATCTGGTTGAAATGAAAAGTAGAGCTCAGTGTCATCAGAATCGCAATGGTAGGAGAAACCATGTGCCTGTATGATTGATTAGGAGGGGTCTAAGGATTGATCCCTGAGGAACCCCTGTTACCAGTTGATGTTCTTTGGATACTTTCCCCCTCTGGGCAACCCTGAAAGACCTTCATGTGAGGTAAGATTCAAACCAGTTAAGTGCAGGTCCTGTGATGCCCGTGATGAGAGGATGGACAGAAGGATCTGATGATTGACGATGCTAAAAGTGGTAGATAGATCTAACAGAATGAGAACTGATGATTTGGAATCAGCTTTTGCAGTCCACAGAGCTTCAGTAACTCACAGTATTGCAGTCTCAATTGAGTGGCCACTTTAGAAACCTGATTGGTTAACATCCAGCTGGTTATTCTGTGAAAGGAAAGATAATGCCTGGTTGAAAACAACCCGTTCAAGTGTTTTCTCTATGAATGGGAGCAGAGAGACAGGTCTGTATCTTTCTACAAGTGAAGAAGTGTTTAATGTGTTTTTTAAACAGCAGTCTGCTTGAGCAGCGGCCTGAGCCTGCTTGAATTCGGTGGGGAAAATGCCTGAGAGAAGAGATGTACTGATGATGTGTATGAGTGCTGGTAGAAGTGTAGGAGAGCTGGCTTGCAGAAGGTGGGAGGGGATGGGGTGTAGAGGGCATGCTGTAGGATGACTGGAGATGCTTCGATACTTCTGCCTCTGTAAGAGGAGAGAAGGAGCACAGGATATTGTTGGCTGTGGATGTGGTGGTCGGGCTTAGTTCCTATGTGTGTGGAGCTAAAAACTGACTGGTTGTAGTTTTGTATGTGAAGAAACTGGCAAAGTTATCAGCTGTTAAAGAGGTGGTGGGAAGTAGCTGGGCAAAGGAGGGAGTTGAATGTTTTGAAGAGTTTGCGTGTGTTTGATGTGCTGTTGATCTTGTTGTGAAGATATGAAGTTTTGGAAGTGTGGACCTTAACAGAAAAAGATGAAAGCAGATATTGATACATAGTCAGGTCAGCTGGAGCTTTAGATTTGTGCCTTTTTCTCTCTGCAGCCTGCAGCCCCTATATATATATATATATATAAATATACATATATATATATATATATATATATATATATATATATATATATATATAGTAATTTTTGGAATCTGATTACGCAATCCAGATTACATGTAATCAGTTACATATACTCTATATGAAGAGTTTATTTGTGAAAACAGATAACAAAAATCATGTTTTTATTGTATTAACATGATTTTATTGTGTTTTATTTTGTTAGTTATCTGTGTTTTTTAAGTTATTATTTAATGAAAACAAGCCAACTGCAGTTTGATTGATATTAACTGGAATGCAGAATAAAAAAAAAACACGATTTTCAAAAAAAATTAAAAACGGAGTTATCTGTTTTTGCAAATAAACTCTTCATATATATCACTAGCAAGGTTGCGAGGCCCAGTGTGGGTTGGTAGATGTGAGGCCCAAGCACCTCTCTCCCCATCTGTGTATGCAAAATCATCAAATAATTGTATAATTATTAAATTGAACCGAGCTAGACATGATGTGTGAGAGGGATACTGTACATTCATAACCAGCTTCAGAACTGTTTGTCAGGAGCATCATGAGAGAGTTTCCTTTGCCATGTGGTTGCACACAAGCCTAAAATCACCATGTGAAAATGCAAGTGTCAACTGGAGTGGTTGAAAGCTCACCACCACTGCTCCGGTGCAGTGAAAATACACTCTCTGGAGTGATGATTTATGTTTTACCATATGGCAGTCTGATGGACGAATCTGGGTTTGGCAGATGTCAGATAAACACTACATGCCTGAGTGGCTAAAACCAACTGGAAATAATTATAATAATAGATTCAGCCTGTTCAAGTGTCTTAATGCCGCTGAAGGGAAATCTTTTCTAGATGAATTTCCAAACTGGTGACAATATTTTGCAGATACACCCTTTGATTCAAGGGTTTAATTGTATTTTTATTTTTTATTTTTTATTGTAAATATAAATGTAAATAAATTACGAATGTAGAACTGTTCATGTAAGGTTTTAAAAAGTAGTTAAATGTAACAGAACAATAATAATGTGTTATTATTATTATTGATAGTAGTAGTATCACATTTAAAATTGACAAAAAATGTACATTTATTGTTATTGTTGCTGTTAATTTTGCTGCTAAATTAGTAAAAAAAAAATGTAAATGTAATTTTAATAAATAGATGATTAAAATAATAAATGAATAACTCATTATTAAGACTAAAGTTTGAATTACATTTATCAAAATAAATAAATAAATAAATAAATATATTTTTTAATTTATTTATTGTGAGTGCCACTTGAAGTTATCAATTATCAATTAATTAATTCAAAAGTAAATACATTTATTTTTAAATTAAAAAGGCATATTTTAAACTGTTTATTTAATTAAAGTTTAAATAGTTAAATGTAACAGTACAATAAACAACAACAACAACAATATTATTATTATTATTATTTTCACATTTTAAATTGATATTTGTTTGTTTTTAAAGCACTGACCAACTGGTTTTCTTTATGTATTTTGTCAGTTGAGTTAAAATGCCATTGGATAGTTCACAAGTGTGAGCGCAAAATAAGTTTTCTTTCTGAAATGCTGCTTTTAGGTTAGTAAGTAAAAGGTAAAACAGATCTCAGCCCCGATAAACACATTTGAGACAAATTTGAACTCTACTACAGATCACCTAACATCAGCGTCGATCTTTGCTCCTGTATCTACAGAAATGCTCCAGTATCAGGAAGCAGGAGGCTGACTCTATATTAATACACCTTAATTTGGGTTAATATGAATGAAAGTAAACAAACAACAGAATAACAACCTTTTGTGAATCTGCGTTAAGACTGCAGTCGTAGTGCTGATGTTTCTGACAAAACTAACCTGCCCTGCTGTTGTACTTTTGAACATAATTCTCTGTTGCCTTGTCACAACGCTCACGCTTCACTACCTCAGCTGACCCACACTGACTGCTGCTGTGCTGCGGCCTAATAATTTCTCAAAATACAGATGGCATTCATTTGATAAACACAGCAAGGCCAAATGAAGTCTGTATGTCAGCAGCCTTTGACTCACTGTCTCCTTTGAGCCAAAATCTCTCTGTCTTTCATCTGTTAGATAGCGCACACTCGCACTGAATTACATCTGAACCTACTTTGGTAAATGCCAGGCATGCCAGGGCTGAAATGTCAGAGTAATAGGTAGGTTCGCAAGCACAATGTGTTCAGAGCGTGAGTGAGCATATTTGAGGGAAGGTTCAAATGTATAGTACTCAAGGTGTGAAAATGCCTTAAAGGTTATGCTGCTGAAAGGTTAGGCCGCAACTCTGCATCTTTGATGTGCAAAATTGAGAAATGTAAATTTTTGCCAGCAGGGAAAATACTTTTGTGGGGGGAAAAAAAGTGTGATAATAACTGTTCAGGAGATCTTCCTTACAGTATATACAGTACAAATGTAGTTTCAAAAAAACTGATGTCCTTTTTCTAGAATTGTCATAGTTGATTGTATTTGAAACGAATAACTATTTAATTATCTCGCAGGTCTAATCTGCTAAATGTGGTCATTAAGCATGAGGATATTAACATATTATAACATTTTAAAATCATTATTTTCTTTAAAGCTGCTTCAAAACTATCTGAATTGTGAAGTGTGCTATACAAAAAAAATTGTATTGACTTGACTTGGCATTAATGCCACAAAATGCATATGTTTTCAACAGAAGAAAGAAACATACAGGTTTGAAACAACATAAGGGTGAGTAAATGATGACAGAATTTTTTTTAATTTTTTTGGGTGAACTATCCCTTTAATATTTTTGTGGACAAAAATACTTTTTTTTTTTTTTCCATGGGACAGCTTTTATTTGTAACATTATTGTTTTTACTGTCAATTTTGAACAATTTAATGCAGTTACACTGAATAAAAGTAGGCCTATTCATTTCTTTTTAACATTTTTTTTTATTCATACTTACCTCAAACTTTTAAATGATACTGCACCACAGTTTCCATAAAAATACTAAGCAGCAAAAAATGTTTTCAACTTTAATAAAAATAAGAAATGTTTCTTGAGCAGTTATTTCAGTTTTACTTATTTGCAGTTGAAATTGGTTTAGTTATTTTGATTTAAAGTGATGAAAAGGATGTTACCGTGGCATATTATCACATCATTTTTACAGTGTACAGTATTTCACTCAGTATAACATAATATTTAATTCATAATTATTGATTTGTTGTTGAATTTAATAATAATAATATAACAATAATACATTTGTACTGTAATGTACTGTAATATATTTAGGCTGTTTAGTATAGATTGTTAAATTTGAAAGATACAATTAGTTTAATTTATCCTTCATTTAATACAGAAAATATATGACCATTTTTCTAGTAATCTTTATTTTTGGGATTTATAAAATATTTTGAACTTTTATTTTGACTTTGAATGTACTGTAAGTCAAATAATAAGTCTTTGTGCTGATAAAATAGATGTTAACTGAGAAGTGCAAGAAACTGTAGGGTGTAAAAAATATAGATTATTAATAAAATGGCTCATACTGTAAATGTGTACTGCCGTGAAAATGTTATTTTGTACTCTTTTAGCTCAAACCATCTCAGTTTATGTTTACACAGTATTTTATGAGTAATTGGTTGCTATGTGCATGAAGCTCTGAAGTTTTGTACTTGGTTTCTTTGAAGAGCTTATAATTTGCATCTTCATTTCAGACTGCAAAAATGAGTCATTACTGTGTTTTTTGTTTTGTTATAAATTCACCGCTACATATGCAGGAAGAACACAGTCAGATTATACACATGTTAGGGAAACCAAGTCTTTGCTTAAATGAAGGGCAATGCTTATGCAACCTTGTGCCAATATGATGCTTGAATGTCTCCTTTGAAATCAACTCTATTGTGTGGATATGTGATAAAATGGTAAATATTCAGGGGAAAAAATCACAACAAAGCTCCAGTTCTTTAGTTGGATTAAAACACTGCAATACCCACACAGACAAATCCACCAGTTTACCACTCTTCATTATTTCATCACAACTTTACATAAGAAAGCCTTAGAAGCCACCCTAAGGATTTGCAGCGCTTGGGAATCAAAGAAGACCCTTCGAATAGTGTAATTAGACATTTCTCTAAGGTACACCTCTGAGGAAATCTTCCCTCGGTCTGTGTGGGAGTCGTAGCAGACAGAGCACACACCTTTAAATGTGCATCTTTAAATAAACATGGCAGGGTAATGGGGGGTAACTTCAGGTAATGTGCTGCTTTAATATCAAACAACTCAGCAGAGACAGGTTTAAATTAAAGCTGTTATACACTTGATTAACCTTTCTTTAACCTCTTAACTGTCACCCGTCCACCCTGTGGGACGCATAAGTTTACTTCACTATACAATAAATCCTGATCTAATCATGACAAACTATATATCGTTGGAAAGGTCTAAGACTCCTAAATAGATATTTTACCACTTTTTTTGTTAAAAAATTATGTAGGAAAATTATTAGATTAATTTATGACAAGAGTGCACCTGAAAAATCTACATCACAACAGGAGTTCTGACCTTTGTCACAGACCATCTTTTTAGTTGCCTTTTTCCCTATCACGCTTTAGAAATCATAAGAAATTATATATCAATTGAACACTTAAAATCTCAAAATTCATGCTTTGAAACCCATTTTAAAATCACACATTGCATTACCATGGAAATGGTACATAAGTTTCATGTTACAAAATGTTTTCGTTAATGAATTATAAAAATTTAAGTTTGGATAGTGCACTATAATGTCTATGTTCAAAACTGTGAGTGACAGTTAAGGGGTTAAAAGTTACAAAAGTCTATCTTTGCTTGACATTTTAAAGAATATTATTAAAGACTTTCATTTATATGAATTCAGATTGAATGATTTCAGTGAATTAGCATCTATCTATCTATCTATCTATCTATCTATGCTGAATCATCTGAATTCATAGTGTTGCTTTTATGGCATATCTTTAAAAAAATTATATATATATATATATATATATATATATATATATATATATATATAATTTTGTTTCTCTTTTTTCATTTAGTCACTAAACTGGTATTACTGTAAATAACTAAAGTTAAACTTAAAAGCTATAGACATCTAATAGAATCTAATAAAAATGCCAAAAAACAACAACACAAAATTACTAACTAAAATGAATTCAGAAAGTATTTAAAAATCTGAATATTAATTTAAAAAAGTATATAATAGTATATAATATATAATAGTTTCTTAAAGGTATCATAGGTGATTGTCTTCAGAAACATTTTTTGTTATTCTGGTTGAAAGTCTCTTCACATCCTGATAGCAATCATTAAGTTAAGTGGTCTAAATGTATTTATCTGTATTTATATATTCTGTGGAAGGTGTAGGACCAAGAAATGTTCTCGCCTCAATCAAAACGCTCGTCCGAGCTTTTTAATTTTCTCCTACCTGCCTGTCAACGTATGTATTTGCATACCTTCTGCGCACTCCTGTTCGCACAGACATGACACGCTCATCAGCGCGTTGCTTCACGACGCTTTATTGCAGACAGAGCGAGAATGGCAGGCAAACATCAACAACCCGATCTTCCTTCCTGGTATTGTAGTACTTTCACTAACTGTGCTATAAAGTTTTCTCACCGGTGGAATGACACATGATGTGCCCAGCGGTTCCCAACTGCAGTCCTCGTGGCTCCCACTCTGCATATTTTGCATGTCTCGCTTAGTTAACACACCCGATTCAGATAACCAGCTCGTTAGGAAGAGAGCTACGTGTGCATGAACTGTGTTCCGTACTTGACATGCTCCCCTACACAGTGTTCATTGTTGCTCCCTACTCCTGAGTACAGGGGAAACCGCTGAAGTTTACCAATTCGGAACATTCATTCACGGATTGCGCTACGCAGCATCTTCACACACAGACGAAAACTTACTAGAGAAGTGTGACATAATATACCTCTGTAAAAATAAATACCGTTTAAATTCACATCTAGCACACTTTAATTGCCCTTTGTATGGAACATATATGCTTGCTTTGAACTGGACCGTTGATGTAGCCTATTGTAGTAATTTAATGTTGTCTCTGGTATTCTGCTCTTTGAGCGTATGTGTGTTCAGGGGGCGTGGCTTTGGACGGCGATTGCAGGGAGGGTGGGACATTCGCTTTCAGTGCTATCAGGCTAAAGTTAGCATTTTCCGAGATCTCCAAGGGCACCTTTAACTAAATGGAAATGACATTTATAAATCATATAATACATTTATTTTTCAGTGGAATCTATTTTTACTGCAATTCAACAATAGTTGATTTAGTATTTTACATTAATGACATTTTAAAAATATATAAACATTAATAAGAATGATATAAAAAGTAATCTATCTATCTATCTATCTATCTATCTATCTATCTATCTATCATTTTTAATCACTAACCATGTTGGGAATTGAGAAGAATTTGTCTGTCATCTGTCTGTCTGCAAACGTTTCAGTTCCATAGTTCTTAAAATGCAGCTGTACATCCGATTCGTTGTGTTCGTAGCAACTTCTACACTTCTTTAACTTCCTCTCTTGACTACAAAGTGCTTGCAAACAACTGTCAGCTAACTCAGCCTATCCACATTTGCATGTCAGATTATTCATTCTCAAGACTAAGTTGCTTGTTGTCTTAGACAGGGCAGGGTCTCTTGTGGGGTAATGCAACGTGGCTGGGAGCAGTTGTTTCACCATACAAATTGCAAACAAACCAGAGGATGACTAAGAAGGATGAGGTCTGGTCTATCATGGGATGAATTATTCTGTTTGTGTTGACTCTTTAAGCAGATGAGCAGAAACTATGACTGATGTTAATATGTAACTGCATGTGTTGCTGCAGAAGATGAGCAGTATAACAGCATAGAGGGATCACTGTGACGCTTTTCCGTTTTTTTGCTTATTTATTCTTAAAGTGTTTAGCGTAAGGCGTTTTAGCAGTCATTATAACCGTGTTAATGGAATTTACATTCACAATATCCATGCAGTGACATGTAATAAATATGACAGAAAATGAGAACATTGTGAATTTATATTTTTTATGTGCATATAATAAGTCAGTACAAATCACCATAGATTACACATCATAATCATAATTACACTAATGACATCAGACTACATGTAAATACAGCAAAAATCAACAACAAAAAAAACCTAAACAAATTGATGATATATTTACAATTTAATAAACTTTTGTAAACCGCAAAGATACATTTCACATTTAAATGCGTAAAGGTTTTTACTGATGATACATTTAAGCATTACAATTATCTCTGTTCTATATAAGCTTGTTTCTGTCAAGGGATGGGAAAAAAGTAATTGGTAATTCCTTTTAGAGTCCAGTTTTTCCTCATTTTATTTTTTCTTGCAATTCTGAGTTTATTTCTTGCAATTCTGAGTTTATATCTCACAATTACGAGGTTTTACACTGAGTTCAGAATTTGCCACAAAATAAAAAAAGTAATTGCAACTTTTTTTTGTATCTCATAAAAATTTTGTTTGCAGTTCTAAAATAAATATATGATATAACATCATAATTGCAAGATAAAAGGTCATAATTGTAAGGTAAAAATTGACAATTACCTTTTTCCCATGGCAGAAACAAACTTTTACACGGTTTTCTTTTACAACATCAAATTTCTATTTTTAATCTTATAAGGATTTATATAGGTATGCATAATATAAATGTTAATGCATTTCCATAAATAAGTGTAACCAAAGTTAAAATGCATTATAGTATATGCAGATTCCTTGTTATGTCTGAAATTAGTTGTGGTAATAATGCACTGTACTTTCTAAAGGTGTAATAATGAATAGCTGAATATTATAATTATTATAACTAGTTACATTTATTATTGATATCATGAAATCCATTATAAAGTGCATTACAAGGTACAGTTAATGCATTCAAATACTTTTGCATTGTATAAAGTCTTCAGGTTTTCAGGTTTCAAGTGTTACTTTAAGTTACGTGTTATGAAGTTAATTTGCTGTTAATTAAAGTGTGCTGCACTGGATTAGATGAATGAAAATTTAATGCTATTTCATCCAGTGTGGATTTAAAAACATTCTGCAGAGAAGCCTTTGAAGTCATTTGAAATTCATTCTAGTATGTCATTCTCATGTGAGCTTTCAAGGATGTTCATTCCTGCTTTTTTGAGTCAATGGGTCTTCTAACCGTTTCTCTCATTACACTTTTTGAACCTGTAATTCATGGCCAAAATAACAAATGCTGATTTGATATTTTGTCCAGTTTAAATCCGTTTTGGCAAAGCCAGGCAATTAAAAGTGTCATAGAGAAGAGTAATTATAAATAATTACGTAAAAACAAAGGTTCTTTATTGGCTCTATGGTTCCATGAAGAACTTTTAACATCCATAAAATCGTTCCAATTTACGAAAAGTTCTATATAGTGGGGGAAAATAGTTATTTAGATTATTCAAATATTCTTCATAACAAGAAAAAATTGGTTATTTTAATAACTCTTCACTGAAAATTCTTCAGGGAACCAAAAAAAAAAAAAAGTGTAAACTGTGAAAAATCCAGATTTGTAACCGTGGGATGCTGTGCACTCCTTTTTCATACAGATTAAAAGAAAATATTTACCATTTGGGCCGTATGGCTAAACTACATCTTGGCTTGTTCCAGTTTTGTTTGATTTCACCTGAACACATTCATTTTAATCCATTGAAGCCAGGCCATGGATCTGGCATTTCCCATCAGTAATATTCAAATGAGCCATTCAAAATATATTTCCCTTTCTGTTAGAGCGAAATCATCATAGTTCACTCACACTGTTTCTAATGGATTTACATATGTTTCCTCATTAGCAGAAACGCATGACATGGATGGGTGGATGTTTTTATACTGTATGCTCTGATAGCTTGCAATGATGGGAAAAACCTACTCGGATATTACTGATGCAAGTAATAAGACCTCTCTTAGATGGAAGATGATGAAAATAAAATTGGATTTTAAGGTTTAGCTTTATGAACGCATTCCTTCACAACATGTACATATGAATAGTTGTACTTAACATCCATAATGTCTGGCCTTCGCTAGAAATGTTGCTGCCTTGTTGGAGTATGTTAACTGCTGTGAAAAGTCTCATACATTGGTGGCTTTTATTTGCATTATATAATTATTGCTAAAATGTACGCGGGCCAGTATTGTTTGCTGGGATCAAATAAATGAAATAAAACAAGTGGCGTCAGTGATTTGTGTGGCATAGCTGTCAGTACTCTGGCACAAATTGCCTGTGGCCGTCCCTGGCTTTCAGCTGGGTTCACGATTTCACAGCTGCTGTTAAAGCTCTTTGCCATTTATTGAAGTGTCAGAATGCGCCATTGTGGTGGGTATTTATCACTGTTAAAATGCCTGAGATGGTGAGGACACGTCTCATTCTACCTGTCACTTACACAGAAGAAAGCCAGCAGAGTCCATATTTAACCATCATACTTTCTCTCTTCCTCGCTGGTCGTTTCTTCACTCTCCCTCTCTCCATTTGAAGGGCCTAACCAAACAACTTGATGTTCTGGATGCTCTATTTCCTTTTAGTATGTTAGGCCAGTCTGAGAAATATTGCAGTGGAATAAATCCCTTTCCATGTGACATTTGCATCAGGAGGTAAGAATCAGTGACAGTGGAGAGAATATGCTGTCTACAAACCTGAGCATCTTAAAATCAACATGAAAAATGATTGTATTTACATTCTTGATGTTTATGTCTGTTATTCCAAATGGATTTTAATATATATAATAAATTAGAGCTCAAGATTTCTCCCATCGGGTTTTCCTCATATATGTGACCCTGGACCACAAAACCAGTCATAAGTGTCAATTTTTCAAAATTGAGATTTATACATCATCTGAAATCTGAATGAATAAGCTTTCGGCAAATATTTGGCCGAGATACAACTATTTGAAAATCTGGAATCTGAGGGTGCGAAAAACTCAAAATATTGAGAAAATGGCCTTTAAAGTTGTCCAAATGAAGTTCTTAGCAATGCATATTACTAATCAAAAATTAAGATTTAATATATTTACTAGGGATGCACTATATTATCAGACTGATATCGGAATCGGCCGATAATGGCTTTAAATGTAAATATCGGCATCGACCCC
>JAFVLL020005788.1:0-19087 GCA_021397915.2 Tor tambroides | reverse complement strand
GACCAGGAGGGGAGCGCGTGCGGCCACCGGACTCCGCCCCTTCCCTGGACCCTTCCTTCCTGAACACTGCCTTCCCTCACACTCGCGTTTCACGACGAGGACACCAGATTCCCCGTTTATTTGGACACTTTATTTTCCCCTGGACACTTTAATTTAAATTTCTGTTGAATAAAAGCCTCTCCGAGGCCTGACGCCACACCCACTGTGTCTGTCGTTTGCTCCTCCCGCCACAATATATATATATATTTTTTTTTATTACAAAAATATATACCTAGGAAAGTTATTTTTACACAGAAGACAAAAACTTTCATCCAAAACTAGCTAAGTAAAATGTTAAATTATAATATATCAGGGTTGCCAACATTTGTTGCCTGGCTGGAGTGAGATACATGTCACAATAAAACAATCAATCAGTCAATCAATCAATAAATACACACTGCCCTTTACCCACTGTTTGTCTATAGTGTACATTTTTAAACACTTTAAATATTTTAATGCCAATATTATTTTTTAACTATGTTGTGCAGTAAAATTTACTTTAAAATTCACTTTTCATTCATGAAGATGACCAAATTTGCCAAAAATGTGTCTCCTGGTGGAAAACAAAGACTTTTAAGATGAAAATTATAATTACAACCAGTAGATGGCAGCAGAGGATCACTCATCAGCTCAGCTGCCATTTCCACTCACTAGTTTTTGTTGCATCTTGCTTTTGGATTTATTATAAAATGACTATTATACCAAATGTTTGTACTTTTACTGTACTAAAGTATGAATAAATTAGTTAATTATTAACGGTATAATAATTAAATAATAATGCATTAAATATTTTATCTTTAACTGTAGAAGCTGCTAGATATATTCAGCCAACACAGACTTTTCGCTGCTGTAGTTTTGTTAGTCTGAATTTACTCTGCATCACTTAATGCACGGCTCTATTTTGACATCGGCTTGTCAGATAATTTATTCCGTCCAGTGCTACAGCTATCACTGTCAATCATAGCAATGACTGGCAGAACAATTTAGCTGATTCACTTGCGTGATTTTTTACAATTGCATTTGTCATTCCTGAAACAGTATACATGGACAAACAAAACTTTTCTTCAAATTTTAAATGGATTATGTGAGAAACCTTTTTTCTTGTTATAATGGGAAGATCTGCGAGCACGTAGAACTCTGTAAAATCGTGAAAACAATTAGTTCAGAGCGGATTCTGATTAACCTACGGTAAACACCTCTGGTCTGATTCTGATTTGTGCATGAAGCGTTGCTATGGATATAATGATGATATATAGATTGTTTATTTAATATTGCGCTTTTGTATAATTACCATTGTCCATTGACACAATATATCACAAATAAATCAATAAATAAATAAAAACAAATCAAGCTATCAAAAAATCAAATGTACTCTTGTTGGCCCCTGGTGGCCACGAGGCCCAAAGAAGCCGCTTAGTTCGCTTATGCCTTGGCTCTGAAACAGATGTTGCACACCATAGGCCTAAAATGAAACTACAGTGAATTGAATTATGTTTTTACTGATATTCATCAAGCAATATATTATATTGTTTTTATATTATATTACAAAATATCCAAGACCTTTGACTGATACAGAAAAATACTGACAGTACTCTGGGACAGAGACCCACTGCTAAATGTCAGGTGTTACATTAACACTGCTGGGTGTCTAAATTGGTCCAGTCTATAGAGTGTGTTAGGGTTGATTAGATTATTAAGTGAGTAATTAAGTGCTGTTTGTGCATTATTGATGATGATCTGCTGTTAACAAGCAGAATCACTTAAGAAAAAAACAAGAACAGAAAAAAAGAGGTGAAACAATAACTTCCAGCCACAGCCTGATGAAATCGACTGAATCAAAAGAAGACAATAAATATCTCAAGATCTCAAGAAACATTCGTAATGCTTTAAATTATGTTTGGGAGCAATCAAAGTGGGGTGCAGTGGAAACAATTACCTTTTTTCAGCTATTCCCAGGATGTAGAATACAAATAACATGATACAATGCAACGTGGATCTCAGTGTATATATGGAGTACAACTGCATGATATAATGCTTTGACAGCAAAAGTGCAACTGATTTTTATTTAGTAATTACTGGGCTAATATAACACTGTGTTCCATGCAGTTACAGGGTAGCTACAATAATTATACATGCACACAATCTGATATCATTAACTCTGAAAAAGCTAATTATTTCAAACATATTTACAACCCTTCTTTTTCATTTAAAACATTTTTTTTAAAAGAATTTTTTAAATCAGCTTTTCATTTCAAATGATAACAAGTGGCTGACTAAAAGCACCAATTTAAGTCAGCCACGGGCTGTAATCTATAGCGTTACTAACATCTTTTCTAAAAAAACAAATAAAGTAATTAATTAATAAATTAAATAAAAATAAATAGTTGTTATAATTGTGAAAATGACATGTGGTCTTGCAACTTTAAACAGTGTGTACCACTGTAAAGATTGTAAGTCTGTCCCTCACAGCCTCATTTTCATCCACGTAAAATTCAGTATGGCATAATCCTGAGTAAGGTCTAAACCCACACTTTTTCTACCATAATTTTAACCCTGTGGTACGCAATATTATATCAATGAGGAAAACATTATTTGTGATCTTTTTCCTGCTTAAAATTGGACACTACAACAATATCAATAAACATTTTTTGTTATTTTTCAATTTATTTATTAATTAAAAGTTTGTTGGCTCAAAGCAAAATTTTACCATAACGATTAAACATAAACAACTGAAACATTTGATATTTTTATGCAGAAAAAACATAAAACATCAATTTCTTTAATTAAACACTTGAACGACTAGATCTATCTAGTTTTTAATGTTTTACACTTCTCATATTTAATAAAAAGTAACATTTCATATCCAGCTGTTGCTTTCAGGCAACATTGTACCATCGTGGATCACACGTATAACCAAATCGTCATATCAAGTGACCTTATCAAAACATTACAATGAGTGTTTTTTCAAGATAAAACATTATAAATGGCCACTTAGGGTTAAAACAGTAATGCTGTGTGCTCACTTACTATGGTTCATTGTAAGAAATAGTGTTATCTTTCTTATCTTTTGAATTTCACAAGAAAGCAATAAGATGTTATCATCACACTTGTTTCACCATAAACTGATAAAATGTTTACTTGCAGAAAAACACTGTTTGCAACAACAAATTTAATCTGTGGAAGAGAGAAACTGAAACATCTTTTGTCATTTATACTGCAGAGCACATAAGTACATTATGCACAGCTAAGCACTTTGCATGCGTACTGAACAAAATATTTGAATATAAAACTATACACAAAGCCATTTAAAATAATGTTAAAAGTAGTACAACCTACATCTAATCACATATAAAACAGATTCATTTTTTTTTTACCTCTCTCTAAAATACATGAAGTACAGTAAGTGTTAGTTAAATCAAATATAGTTAATCTCAGCTTTTGACCTTATAAAATGTCACATGTCTTTTGCTCTAGATCTGTTCAAAAGTGATTACACAAGTATTCTCATGGACTTTTCTGACTATTATATATATGCAGTTTATGGAAGGTAGAACATGGGTCATAAAAGTTTTGCAAAAACCAAAAAAAAAAAAAAAAAACACACACACACACACACACAAAAACCCCACAAATTAGTGAGATTTGAGAATGAAAGTTCAAAAATACTGATCCCCTATCCATGGCTGTAACCAGGCTTTGAAAATTAGTTGGGACTGGATTGGGGTGAAGAACTGTATTACAATAACCCCTACAAATACAACTCATCATATACACTGAACACTTTAAAAGAGACAGACATGTAGATGATTGTGAACGATGTTTTCTCTGTTTTAGAGGGATGAACATTGTTAAATTATGGGGGAGACCGGGTATGGTTGTAACACTTTTTGTTTCAGCATCTGTAACTCTGAATTTTTGAGCTACGGTGTTATACAAAGCACCCACATTTGTTTACTACAAAAGGCACCAATTCAAACCTCTGCAAAAATATCACAGCTCTTATAAATTGCTATCAAATGCATGGTGTGCCATGCCACGCATGCGGTGTTTACATGCAGAGGAAAGCACGCGCATGCGTCATGATACTCTCTCCACAGTGGCGGCACGCCGCGGTCACATGGACTGTTTTACCGATGTCCTTGCTACGTTTCTGCACCTGGGAACATTACAGTTGCGTTGCTGTCTATGGAGGATCAGAGAGCTCTCGGATTTCATCACAAATATCTTAACTTGTGTTCCGAAGATGAACAAAAGCTTTACAGGTTTGGAACGACATGAGGGTGAGTAATTAATGAGAGAATTTTCATTTTTGGGTGAACTAACCCTTTAACAGTATTTAGTCTTAATGAACACTCAACTCCAGTGTACCTAGGTAAAGAACAAGTAGATCTAACAAAAAAACTGTAAATTTGTGTGTTAGAGTGTGTCTATGTATGATTGTTCTCAATCAGAGTCACAATGGTGACAAATCAATGTTTTTAATGTTAGAGTACAGGCTTGGTGGATCCAGACTGCATAGGGCACATTTTACCCACACTTCCTTTGGCTTTGAGCTGCCAAATTGCTCCATATAGACAACATGAAAGTAAGGGGGAAACTTACCCTACCCATCATCCAGTGTTTAAGTAGCTATATTAGCATAATCGTTTGAGATTAGCAGTTTAAATGTAAATGTTTATTCTAATTAAAATTATTATATGATTTTATCTGCAAGAGTTTAAAATAAAGTTTTGGTAAAAAAAAATTACATTCTTATCTCAAAACAAGTTTTTTTTTCTTTATAAAATCTGCATGTACCAATTTACAGCCTTGACAACCATTCATGTAAGATCTAGGAGGAAGTGGGTAAATAATAAAATTATCATAGGACTCTTGGTTATCCCTAATCGGTGGAATTGTTGTTGTTACAACTCTAGGTCTCCCCTAATATAATATACTACAGTTTCCTATAGTAAATTCTAACGTTTACTACAGTACTTACTACAGTTTATGAACTCACAACTGTCAAACAAACAGTATGCTGTAGTGTAAGTTAAAGTGTAGTAAATATTATAATATACTACAGTTTATTAGAGTCTAGGCAGGGGTGGGGAACATTAATCCTGGAGGGCCACTCTCCTGCAGACTTCAGCTCCAACCCTGAAAAAAATACCTACCTGTATCCTGAAGACCTTGATTAGCTTGTTCAGGTGTGTTTGATTAAGGTTGGAGCTAGACTCTGCAGGACACCGGCCCTCCAGGATCAACGTTCCCTATGCCTGGTGTAGGGGATGTACAGTTAAAACCCAAGGACCAAATATAATAAACAAAGACCAGAAGTCAGAGATGCAATCATTTGAAGAAAAATTTACTAAAAAATACTTTGCAGTTTCATCAGCAGAAGTCAGCTTCAACATTCACAAGGAGTTCATAGGCTGCTCTCATACAATCTCAATACAGAAGTAATTATACTCTAACAAAGGTCACTGCAAAGCTACATGACCGTATTTTACAATACATCTTAAGTGGAAGAATAACTAGTCATTTAAGAAAAACAATGAAGAACAATATTAAAAATAAATCTCTCTCTTAAACTACAGTCTTTTTTTCAGCTTCTTGAACAAGAACAGTTTGTAAAAAGCTTCTACTTTCCTTCATGAAACAGTAAGTAATCTACAGGTGAAACATGCATTATAAGACAACTGAACATAATATTAAACTCATGAGAAAACACTATGATATTATTTATATCATGATGCAAAATGATATACAAGAATAAAACTTTTTGACATTGTTCATTGGAGAGGAACTCCATCTTTGAGTTGATCTGAATCTCACAGTTGAATCTGCTGGTTTTGAAGATGAAGATGAACTTTATCACTGTGAAAACTTCAGGTTAGGACAGATTTATTCAGATGATTGAAATAATCTGTTCAGAAGTGATATTTTCTTTTGCTCTAAACCAAAAAAAAAAAAAAGTCAGTTTAAACTTCATCTACTGTTCTACTTACCGTGATTGTTTTTTGTATGACTGTGTAGACCAGAAGAACAATTGAAACACTTCTCACATGCAGTGATACGGTTTCTGTCCAGTGTGGATCCTCTCGTGTCTTTTCTGACTTGCTGAATCTCGTCATATTGTGAACGCTTGAAAGTTTTCTCTCCAGTTCAAATCCTCTAGTGCCATTTTAAACACTTTACTCAAATCTTTTCACAAAGAGTAAGAGTACAAAGAGTAATCTCTCATACCAGTATGTATTTTCTGATGCTCTTTCAAGTTGTCCTTTTAGTGCAAAACTCTTCCCACATTGATCACGTGTACAGTTTCTCTCCAGTATGAACTCTAATATGAACATTAAGACCATATTTACATGTCAAACTCTTTCCACACTGAGTGCAGGTGAAAGATTTCTTGGTTTTTCTTTTCTTTAAATCTTTTTGCTTATTTGAGATCAACTCAAATGTTTTTTTCATGGTTTTACATGATTTTTCTCCTCAACTTCTCTCAATTCTTCATTGTCATCATTTTCATCAATCAACTCTGAAATAAAAGAAAAATAGTTCATTTTCAGTAAATTGTAAAAAGCAGAGAAATGTGGACATAAAAGTGAAGCCTGATGTAACAGTGTGTAAAGTAGACAATTACTACACAAAATTTTGGTCATTTTGATGCATTTTTATAAATAATACGTTCCTGAAACGTTCCAAGAATGATGTACACTGATCTTAAAATTATTATTTTTAAAATGTTATAGGCACAAATCCCACATTTCTATAGGGAGAACTACTTTGTATGTTTAAGTACACGATTACCTAACACAAATTTTGTTGAAAAAAATGTACCCAAGTTTGTAGAAAGTGTCTCTTATTGCTGCTCCATCTAGATTATTCAACAGCTCTAAAGATTGTTTCTATTACAACAGGTCTTCAGGAGACCAAGGGATTCATGTATAAAACTCTCTGTAGATTTCATCCTAAAAGTGTACGTACGCACAAAAGCTAGATTTTGCATACGCACAAAAGTTTTCAGATGTATAAAACCACAGAACCTGTGCAAAAATCCCTTTATAAATCCCAGTCAGGGGAAGATTGTGCATACATGCATCTCCACCCTGTCTCCTCCCCGAAATCACCATATATGGAGCTTACAACGGCTAGTTTTACTATGCATAACCTCATCTGCATATCATTTCCATGCATATTCCCATCCACGTGACACGATGTTTAACACCATCAAAGGTAGGGGTGCTCCGATTGATCGGCTACCGATTACTATCAGCCAATAATCGCGTTGGGATGTTTGATCGGCGGTCTCTAAAAAGGCCGATCTCAAAAAAAACGATCTCAAGATGACGCCCCTGCCGAGAGAGGATTGACAAGACATGCAACAGCACCATCTGTCTCTGTCCAGCGCGGGTGAAATAATTATAATGCTGTACAATTTCACATTTCTTCATTAAATAACTTATAAAGTAATGAAAAGTTTCTGTGAGACAATTTCACAAACAGCATGAGAGAATCACCGTGCGCTCTCTCTCTCTTTCTCAAAATGCGCAAATGGCTTCAAATCACATCGCGTCTGCACTATAAGCAGGGCCGTGCAGAGACCTTTGGAGGGGCAGGTGCTCAAAGTATAAAAGGGGCACATGGAGCACGGCTTTTAATAGGGCTGTGCTCCTTGCTGATAATATGTATCGAAATGGATGCTTCTGTATTGATACAGCAGCAAATGCCATGACGCAGGTTTGAAAAAGAAACACAGAACAGAAAAGACCATTTTAAGTTTAAATGTTAAAGACATTTTTTTTTGTACCTCTTAATTACTCTGGAATGATATTATTATTATTGTTGTTGTTGTTATTGAGTTTACAGGGTATGGTGGTTTTGCTGTTGTAAACACTACTGTTGTTGTTGTAGAAAAAAATATTCCTGTCTTATTTAAAATAGAATTCTATTCTAATCCTGTTCTGAATTTATTCATTTTTTGAATAATGATTAGAAAAACAGGATAAGTATAATTCGGAGGACGAGAAAATAAGTATAAGCCTGTTTTACTGTTGTGATAATTATTTTTAAGGCACTCTACGTTTTTTAAATAAATACTGTAATAATAATAGTTCAAAGTATTAATAGTTTTTAGTCAGATAACATAAAAAAGACAAGACACCTCGACACGCTTTAAACTTTTCGCAATTAAACAGCAAGAACGAAAGAGAACAAGCACCTTTGTTTTTATTGCTGTGTAGAACTACTTTAGCTGCATTTTTTATATTTAATATTAATTTTAATAAAATGTAAATTCGTCCCCCGCACTTTATTCAAGCTCGAGCAGGTGTTTTCACATAGAGGTTTCTAGATTTAAATTAAAAGAGACATGACCTGACGTTTTATTCGTATCCAAAATGAGATGTGAATATCAGGAAGCTGAACACACTCGTGCAGTGCATGCTTCATTCATACTCGAAGCCAGAGGGCGCTCTCGGCAGAAACTTTTGACGTATGGACAAACTCACACGGCTATCGCTGTAGCTGAGCTGAATAAAAGCAGAAACGGTTTTACTGATGAAACGTGAAGACAATAAACACACGATTGCGAAAATATATGGATTATGTGTGTTTTTCAAGTTATCTTCAGGTAATAAATAAATAAACTATATGAAAAATGCAGTACTGATTGACATATCATTTAATATAGAAACTATAAAATATATTTCCTGAATTATTCTGTGATAAAAATGGGAAAAGGGTGTTCGTAGTCGCCTTTATAAACGAACTCCACTTACCGGCAGCCGCGGACGTTACTGAAGGCATCCTAAAGGCGTGTCTGAACGTGAGGGATCGTCCCGGATGAGATCGTCAGGTGAAAGGTCATCATGTGGATAATTTAATTTACGACTAAATTATTATTAACTAATATTACTAATAGTTAGATTGGGCAGGCCTTCACAAAAGGGCGTTTAATTACAAAAAAAATAAATAAATTGCTTTGACAAAAGGGCACTTTGGGCATCAAGGGGAAAAGGGGCAGGTGCTCAAGCACCCACCGCCCCCCCCTCTGCACGTGCCTGACTATAAGCGAGCTGCACGCTGCACAGTTGACACAGGAATTGTGACTTGCACAATCGAGGCAGTGTCGCATCGCCGCTAAAGTTTATGATTTGCATTTCTTTTTAATTCTTGCCAGTGTTTAAACCATTCAGCCCTGTCGCGCTCTCCTGGAGACTGTGCGCTCCAAGTGCACACACATAGCGCCAGGTTCACACATACACACACCGTTTGCATTATTTTTTCCGCGCTCATGTTAACGGATTAGAGCATTCATATTGCACGTGGTTGCGGTCCGGCAGTGCGTCCCAGGAGCAGTGCGTCTCTGTCTGTCCGTCAAGTCTGTTTGTGCTGCAAGTGCTGAATTAAAGTAACAGCGCATTGTTTGCGGTAAATATGAACATGGATTGACACGAAAATGCAGTAATTACACCATAAATGCATTTAATTAAAGTCTGCTGTGTTTCACAGTCAACACATATAGTAAATGCAAAAGTAAAAAGCATTGAATAATGTGTTTCTTATATTTATTGCATTTATACACATCTATGAAAGATTGTATTACTGTACTGTGTAAAAAAGAATCACAATGCTGAAAAAGCATTTTCAGTAACAATGTTTGGATTTGAAATCAAAATAATGGATGAATGTTGTGTTTGAATGTGAATGAATGTAGTAAATGGATCAGGAGCAGACTCCTGTGTGAAAGCACAGTCAGTGCTGCTTCCGCTCCGCTTACGTACCGCACATGGACTGCACACTGCAAACGGAGTACGGCTCATGAAATCAGGCCTGTGCTTGTGTGTAAGCTATTGTGCAACAATTGCACGATTGTCAAAACAAAAATGCAGTGCATGATCAAATGTTTAGGTGAGATAAATATACATTTTTGAAAAAAGGTCTAAAAAATGCCCTCCTCCACCCCTCAAATTAAAAAAAATCCCCTCTCACAAGAGTTACCTAAGAGGGGAATTCATTTTCAAAAATGAAATTCAGGCCCTGAATAAATGTCTAAAAATCTTGATTGGATCATCACTATAAATAATTCTACATGATAAAAAGAAGGCTTTAAAAAGATCGGTATCGGTGATTGGATCGGCAGATACTGCTTTCTGTGATCGGCCAAAAATCCTGACCGGAGCACCCCTTGTCAAAGGTACAAGACGTTAAGGAAATATGTAAGTGATTATCATTGGACCTATTCAAACCGGACTGTTCAACCACCCAATCCAGCAGTGTTCGCCATAATATCGAAGTGTGCATCATTGATCGTTGTTCTTGCTAAAAAAAATAAATTCTCATAACATGAAATCTGCAGTTTAATTTATATATTAATTATTATAGCACTCCTTGATGTCATTAAAACATCACATGCCACAGGAAAAGTGATCAACCGCATCCACTACAAATATGTCTACATTGATATAATTTTGGTTTAACTTCTGCCTAATGACTTTATGTGGGCTAATTTCAGTTCTTATCTCCATTAATGAGTGGAATGTTTAATGTAAATGTGTATATCGAAATGAAAACAGTTTAAAATCCTTGTTTACTTCATTATTTTTCTCACTCCAGGAAAAAGAGTGCGTACGCACAGTCAAGAGCATCTGTACGTTGCACACATATTTACACCAAGTTCATTTTTTTATAAATCCAGATATGTGTGTGGAAAACAGCTTACGCACATTTCTATACCCATTTTGTGCGTATGCAGTGTTTCTACCTGAGGCCCCAGGTCCTTGGGTTTTAGATCCATCTGGCAGGGCAAGTCAGAGGAAGAACAAAGTAAACATAGTGTAGACTTCACAATTAGAAACAGTCTGCTGGGAAGAATTGCTCCTCTAACTTTGGCATCTTAACGAGTCCTTTCCATACAGCTTTACGCAGTAGGACTAGTCAACATTATTAGTGCTAATTCACCAACTCTGACTACCACAGCTGAGACAAAGAACAAGTTCTATAATTATCCCAACATTGCTGTCAATGGTGTCTCACCAAACAAGCCACTGTTCATTCTCTGGAATTTCAATGCTAGAGTGGGTACTGATCACAACTCCTGACCAACTTGCTTGGGTCCGTTTGGGTTGGCAAGGTAAATGAGAATGGGCAATGCTTAACTGAGTTCTGCTGCCACCAAAGTCTGGACCAATACTTTTTTTAAACACCAAGCTACAGCACAGAGTTTCCTGGAGACACCCAAGGTCCAAACATTGGCATCAGTTAAATCTGATTCTGACCAGGCGTTCAGTGCTGTCTAGTGTTAAGCTCATACACAGCTACCAGAGTGCTGACTGTGATACGGATAACTCTCTGGTCAGCAGTAAGATCAAGCTGCTGCCATGGATACTACTTCACACCAAATTGTAAGGTGTGATATGGACTGACAACAGCAAGACACAAGACCAGGACAGAGTGGAATGGTTTGCATGAGCACTGGAAGACATCCTTCCAGGGCAAATTAAAAAGCAAGGCCATTGAGAGATGGCAACACATCAGGGATGTGTTGTGCATGATTCTGCCAATTCTATTTTTGGCAAGAAAACAAAAACTCTGCAAACTGGTTTGAAGCCAGTGCCAAGGTGATGATGCTAGTCATCAAAGGAAAGAGACATGCATTGGCTGTTTGTAAGACCTGCCCAAGGCAACAAAACTTGCACACCCTTTGGGCAACTAGAAGTAAGGTCCAGCAGGTGGTTTGCTGTTGTGCCAATAATTACTGGCTACGGTTTTGCTTGCCGATACAGAGTGCTGCAGACTCTGGAAACATCAAGGGGATGTATGACATCATCAAGCAGGCATCTGGCCTTATACAAAAGAAGATAGCACACCTGAAGACCAGGTTAAGCAGAGAAAATACGGTCTTTGAGGAAGCCCTGGATTCCCTTGAGTGCCTGCCTGTGCTGAATCAGCTGGATAGGGAACCCACCCTATAGGAATTGAATGCAGTACTGGATGCCCTTGCCTCTGGTAAGGCACCTGGCAAGGGACCTGCAGTGCTGTAAAGAAACAGAGCTCAGTAAGCTGCATGAAATCCTTTGCCTCTGTTGAAGAGAAGGCACTGTGCAACGGATATTAGGGATGCAAACATTGTCATTCTCAATAAGAACAAGGACATCAGAAGCGATTGTAATTAATATCACAGCATGTCTCTCCTAAGCATAAATGGGAAGCTGCTCACTTGAGTTGTCCTTAAAGGAACAGTTCACCCAAAAATGAAAATTATCCCATTATTTACTCACCCTCAAGCCATCCTAGGTGTCTTTGACTTTCTTCTTTCAGGCGAACACACTTTGGAGTTGTTTTCAAATTTATCCAGGCTCTTCCAAGCTTGGTAATGGTGGTGGATGGTGGCTGTTATTTTGAAGCTCCAAAAGTGCAACAAAAAACTAGTTGGTTTGGTGTTACTGTATATACAGTATATTATTCTTAAAATGCCACGTACGTCATACGTCGAGTCAGGATAAATTTTAAAACAACTCCGACTGTGTTCATCTGAAAGAAGAAAGTCATATACACCTATGATGGCTTGAGGGTGAGTAAATAATGGGGTATTTTTTAATTTTGGGTGAACTGTTCCTTTAAGCACCTTCAGGTTCTTGCTGAATCAATAGATCCACTGTCGACATGATCTTATCACTCCAACAGTTCCAGAAAAAGTGTTGGGAGTAGCAGCAGCCCATTTATGTGGCCTTCGCTGATCTCACCAAGGCCTTTGATCTGGATAGCAGAGATGGCCTCTTCCAAATCTTGGTAAAGATAGGTTGTCCATTAACCCTCATTAGCATCAACAAGTCTTTCCATGATGACATGAAGGAAACTATTGTCTTTGATGTCTGAACCTCGGAGGCCTTTGACATACGAAGTGGAGTGAAACAGGGCTGTGTTTAGCTCCCACACTGCATCTTTTTTGCTGTCCTGCTGAAGCACCCCTTTGGGTCTGAAGGGATCAACCTTCGTACTAAAACTGATGGAAAGTTTTTAAACCTTTATAGATTAACAGCAAAGACCACAGAGGTGAAAAAAAGTGCACTTCCATAATATACTTAAAGTGGTCTATTTTCACACTACTTGTACACTTGAAGGCCTTTCGCACTGCTTTAGTTCCAGAACTAAAAGTACAGTACTAAAGTACTGGGACGATTTTGCACGAACTATTTCCCAGCACCATTTAAAGGGTTGCATTCGCACCGACAGTGGGTACTAAGAAGTGACGTAAGCTGGTCGACAGCGACGTTATTTGTACACAGCGTTCAACAACGTAAACAAAGAAGAACAACGTTAACAACAGGAGGATGCTGTGATCGGAGCTGTGTTTTTGTTGTCTCGCGGGTTTCACAATAATGGACATGGAATTTCGACGTATACGTCAAGCGATTGAAAGAATGGAAAGGAGGACTAAGAATCTCCAACGACAACTTGCAGTGCTACATTTCATTGAGGCTGATAGAAGCACAAAACGCCATAGACAAAGTCTTCAGGTAAATGCCGTTTATAAATGCTCTCAGTATGATACAATGTTTACACAGTATATGTTTACACAGTGTTTTAAATCATGGCGGGTGAGGGCGTTTTCGTACGCGTTTAGCCAATCAGCGTACACTTACGTCACGGATAGTTCCTAGAACGGTTTTAGACCCTACTCTGAAGTAGGAGCTAATTTAGTTCCTCCAAACGCAGTTCCTGGAACTAAAACGGTTCCTAGTTCCCGCGGTGCGAATACGCCAAAAAGTTCCACAAATATTTTGGGTACTATGAAAAGGTTCCTGCGGTGCGAAAGGCCCTTTGAGTGTACTAGTGTATGAAAGATGGGTTCAAGTGTACTACAAGTCGTGACAATACATTTTTTAAATAGAGTATGTTAAAAGCACATTTTAGTTCATATTCATGGTGTCCCAAAATAGCACAGTTGAGTACACTTAGATGATCTTAAGTTTATCTTAAGAAGTATTAAAGAATCATTTTTAGTATATTAAGTACAAAATTAGTGCACGAAAATAGAGCACTTTAAGTACATTATGGAAGTGTACTTTTTTTCACCTGGGCAGAGTCTGAATTAAGTGTTTGAGAGACCTCCTGTTTTCTGATGATGCAGCTTTCACCATACATTCCACTGAGGATCTGCAACAGCTGATGAATCACAGCCTAAAGATGACGCAAGTCATGGGACAAGATTTAAATCCTCCTCCTTGCATCTCCATCTCTGACTATAAACTTGAGGTCGTGGACCCCGCAATGCTCAGCAAGAAGCCCAGAGTACAGAATTTCATGTCTTTTTGCACCTGAATTGTCAAAAACACACAATTATATGAAAATGTTAGTTTTGGCGAGTTTTCAAGTTACAGTCCCATATGTTAAATAAGCATAAACAGAGAGAGAATATCAGATGTGTATCAGTGCATTGGATCTGTGCATTAATCTTAAAGTCACAGCAGTCTAATATACCTACTGCCATCCATCATTAATCAAATAACAAAAGAAAAAAAAACAATGCTCTTGACTGAATAACTTCAGTAGCTTTTTAAGGATTAATCTGCATTTAATTTATACAATTTCTGCTTGAAAGAATGAATAATAATAATAATAATAATGTGTTTTTATTAAGAATGCATAAATCATTCATTAAAAAGAAGATCATGTTCTTGTTTCTTTGAGAAGTGGCTTTAATTTCCAGATAAAGACATTATGTGTCTCAGCAGTTAAATCTGTCCATATTGCATGTTCAAACCTTAATATCATTCATATTAACAGATTTATAGATCTTTTCTTCAGAAGTAAATAATTTTGAATTTCTTTTTTTTTTTTTTGAGAAACGCTTAATGCATTACAATTTAAATAATCCCATTAGATTTTAGTAAATTTAGTCAACTAAAATCTTATATGTAGTCAACTAATGTAGACTAAAACAATTCCGATGACTAAAACATGACATATGACTAAAAGATGACTAAATGGCATTTTAGTCAAAAGGCTATGACTAAAACTAAATCAAAATTTGCTGTCAAAATTAACACTGCATTGTACATTAAAGATATTAAAATTAATTGCTTCAGTGTGAATTCTCATGTGACTTAAATCTGTGTTTACAGGTGAAACTTTCCAAACTGAGAGAAAATAAAAGGCTTTTTGAATAAACATGCGACTCTCAAAGATTGAAAGTGTTTCTACACTAAGGACAGGTGAAGGACTTTTCTGAATACGCACACGCACATTAAGTGGTCTTTTCTGAGTAAAACTCTCTCCACACTAAGAGCAGCTAAAAGGTTTTATTCAGGTATGAATTGTCATATGTTTCTTAAGGTATCTTTTACATGTAAAACTCTTTCCACACTGAGAGCAGATGAAAGTCTTGATTCCAGTATGAATTTTCATGTGATATTTAAGGTATCTTTTACATGTGAAACTCTTTCCACACTGAGAGCAGATGAAAGGCTTTATTCCAGCATGAATTAACATGTGATTCTGCAGGCTTCCTCTACGTGACAAAGACTTTCCACACTCAGAGCAGGTGAAAGGCTTTTCTGAAGAGTGAGTTACCAAATGAACCTTAAGGTCTCCTTTATATGTAAAACTCTTCCCACACTGGGAGCAGACGAAACGCTTTACTCCAGCATGAATTAACATGTGCTTCTTCAGGCTTCCTTTACACGTAGAAGTCTTTCCACACTGAGGACAAGTTAATTGCTTTTCTGAAGTATGAATTAGCATATGCTCATTAAGTGTTCTTTCCAGTGTGAAACATTTTCCACACTGAGAGCAGCTGAAAGACTTTATTCCAGTATGAATTTTCAAGTGACTCCAAAGGTTTCCTCCATGGCGGAAACTCTTTCCACACTGAGAGCAGGTGAAAGGCTTTTTCCCCGTATGAATTAACATGTGATTCTTAAGGCTTCCTTTGCGTGTGAAAGTATTTCCACATTCAGAGCACGTGAAAGGCCTTTTTCCAGTATGAACAATCATCATGTGTTCGTCAAGGCTTCTTTTCTGTTTGAAAGTGTTTCCACACTCAGAGCAGGTGAAAGGCTTTACTCTATTATGACTTCTCATGTGGTTCTTAAGGTATTTTTTACGAGTGAATGCGTTTCCACACTCAGAGCAGCTGAAAGGCCTTTTGACTTCTGTTATTTGACTGTTGCTTTGTGAGCAACTGTTTCCAGATTTGGAGCAACTCACTGATTTCTCTCCAGTAGTGACACCATGAGCTTTCTGATCCTGATGCTTCTTTTCCACTTCATTCAGATCTTGTTCTTCTTTCACTTTCATCAGGCCTAAAATGAAAACATTAAAGTGATGAAAATCAATTGGGACTTTTGGAGAACAAAACAAAATTTTGGTACATTCACACAACAACACTGCACTAAAAGCAGAACATTTTTTCTTGCATTTTTTGAAAGGTTTTGCATTCAGACAACACTGTCAAAATGATCTCTGTTCACACAGATCAATGAACATGATCTAAAAACACTGCATTATGCTGACAGGCCAGTAGATGGCGATGTCACTTTGTAAACAAACACTATGCGGCTATAGACTGAACACGTAATACACATGCACATGACGTCACTGTTTTCACAAATTTGTATTTTTGTAGCTTGTAAACTTTGGAATTTGCACTTTGATACCGGTTTCAAAAGTTTCCATTTTCAGGCCCTTGTTGTGTAAATGAATGGCCAAAATGCATAAAAAGCTTTTTTCTTTTATTTAAAGATTGTGTCTTGCAAACACCTCCTTAAACAGAACCCCAGTAGAACTTATAATCATTAGAGGCATTCACACGACACGGTTTTCAACAAAAACAGAAAATGTATGTGTTTTGGCCATGCATTTACACAACATCAGCATTTTTGGGGGCCTTAAAGGGATAGCTCACCCAAAAAATGAAAATTCTGTCATCATTTACTCACCCTCAAGTTGTTCCAAACCTGTGTGAAATTCTTTCTTCTGCTTAACAAAAAAGATGATATTTTGAAGAACGTTTGCAGGTTTCTGGGCACCATTCACTTCTATAGTATTTTTTTCTTCCTTATATGGAAGTCAATAGTGCTTGAAAACTGTTTGTTACAAGTTACAAAATGTTAAAAACATTCTTCAGAATATCTTCCTTTGAGTTCAACAGAAGAAAGAAGTTTATACAGGTATGGAACAACTTGAGGGTGAGTGAATGATGACAATTTTCATTTGTGTGAACCATCCCTTTAAAGTTTTGAAAATGGGGTTCGAAGTACATGTTATTGAAAAGGATACTGACTGTAAACTACAAAAAAATCTGAATTTTGTGAAAGCGGCAACATCACGTGCATGTGGTGGTTTAAAAAAAATAAAATTTATAAAATAAATAATTGTGTAAAACGAAGAAAAATAGGAAATAAATTATATTAAAGTAACCCTGAACTTAAAAAATAAAAAAAAAAAAAAAAAAAGGAATGTATTTTTCGGATGCACTTTATAGTGTATTTTGGTTGGTTGAGGACTGGAGCTGAGAAACTCTACACTAAGGGTTATGAAAAATTAAGGCTACGTATCATAGCAGTTGTTGATATACTGTGCCTTTTTTCCTCAGACTGCTTTCCCATTGCTTATTCTAAAATGACTGGAATACTGGCTGAACTAGTGTCTGGAGGTCTGGGGTTTCATGAGACAGCAGATACCAATCTCTCCTCTTTACCCATTTCACTCCCTCTGAAGGATTTGAGTTAGAAGAACCAGAGCTGATTCTTCATAGTGAAGATGCCTGATGTGTGATGGTAATTTACATTAAGATTTTTATTTTTTATTTATTCATTAACAAAAGCTAGTTTTTCATTCAACACACATCTACCAGATGCATGTTGTTTTTAATGTTTTCAAGCTAGAAAACTACATTCCCATTACATTTATTTGTAACCCATCCATGTTTTGTGTAAATATGTCCCTGACACCCTTATAGGTTGGCTGTTTTGCTGTTGGAGGGGCATCAGATGAGGCACGTATTAGGATGCTGGGCTGTACTCTAACCAATGACCCGGCTTCTCAGATGAACTGGGCAGTAGGAGACTGAAAGATCAGCATGAACAAAAAAACTCCGTTTAGAGACACCTGGCTCCAAGATGAGCATGGTAAGTCAGAGTCCACATGGGTCCTTTGGCCTTAAATTCAGTTTGATCATATTTAAATCCATTAAAAAGTCTTAAATATCTTAAATGGAATGAGAAAAGCCTTCATTATGTTTTCGAGAGGTCTTAACTTTGGAGACGTAGAAACAGGAATTGAAAAATGGCTTAATATGATTATGAAAGGGTTAAGGCCCATTCAGACCAAGAGCGATAACTATAAAGATAACTATGTTTGTTTATTCCAAGCGCACACTCGTCTGCCGCTTTAAATTTTCAAGGTCGTTGTAGCAAGATTGGGTGTTAATTTTTTTTATCAGCTGCAAAATAAATCGTTCTGAAAGTGAGTCCAACAGTATTGTTTCTGCGTTTATTGTTGTAGCTGTGGTGTGGATTCTGCTATTCTTTAATATTGAGAAAGATTTTTAGAACTATATCTTTATTGTTATCTTTATAGTTCTCGCTCTTGGTGTGAACAGGCCTTTAGTTCACTTAAAAATTAAAATTTTGTCATTTATTCGCCCACTTTGTTCCAAACCTGTATGAGTTTCTTTCTTCTGTTGAACACAAAAGATGATATGTTAAAGAATTTTGGTAACCCAACAGCTGACGGAAACCATTGACTTCCAATGTAGGAGGAAAAAAGTACTATGGAAGTAAATGGCTACTGTCAACTGTCTGGTTACCAACATTCTTCAGAATATCTTCATTGGTGTTTAACAGAAGAAAGAAACTCATACAGATTTAGGACATATATATATATATATATATATATATTTATTTATTAGGGATGCACGATATGAAAAATTTTAACCGATACCGATAATTAAGTCCTTCTCGTGCCCGATACCGATAACCAATAAGTTCATATTTTATATATTATAATTTTCATATAATCTGCAGTTTGTGCACCCAGGAGAATACAAAATCTAAGATGC
>JAFVLL020005787.1:0-17506 GCA_021397915.2 Tor tambroides | reverse complement strand
AGAGTGTCTGAGGCTCAGTGATTAGCACCCTGCCCAGTTAATTTTAGCAAGGTTTGGAACAGGACTAATCAGGAATTAAGAGTCGGCATCCACCCTAAACCGCCTTCTTTACGCCGTCACAGGGGATACTTTCAGGATGGAAAAAAGGCAATTGTCTGCTGTCTCCGATTATCCCCAGGAAAGCCTATAATCTGGCTGACAGTACTTAAGGAGTCAAGCAGCAAAATAAACAACATTGATTATCATCCACTGTTCTTTTTCCCCTTATTTTTTGTCCTGTAGATGGATGAGGAAGTTTGGTGGCTCCAACCCCTCCTTCATACCATCTGCTTCAGCAAATGTTAAGGCTGGGTAAATACCCCCGAGTCCCCTGTCCAAACCAGATTACCAGCTATTCTAAGATGGGGCTGGGCTCTTATCGTCCTTCAATCTCTTTTACGAGCGCAAATCAAGAAATCTTTGCTGGATTACCTGGATTACATTGGCTCTGAACAGTGTCTTTAAGTCAATGCCTCCCAACCTGACTTTAGCCGATCTTCTGCTTACCCACTTAGGAAAGATCCCGTGCAAATGTCCTGCAACATTCAGCTTGTCATCTGTTCCACGCGACACCATTTCCTAGACAAAATAAGCTCTGAAGATGGAAAAACTGCTTTCTGTATTTATGTGTTTATCACTTACAGTTGACCCATATATGAAAATTCTGTCGTTATTTACTCACCCTCATGTCGTTCCAAATTGTATGGATTTCTTTGAACAGAAGAACACAAAAAAGAGATATTTTGAAGAATGTTCATGCTGCTCTTCTCCATACACTGTAAAAAGTGATTTGTTTCTTACTCTAAAGATTATTAGAGTAAGAAAAAAAGAAAAACAATAGCAAGTGTTACTTGCTATTTTGACGTAACAATGAAATCTTTCTAATTCACTGTGAAATGTATAAGCAATTTCTGAGTGAAAACAGTTTCAAAAGCGTTTTTTTTTTCAGTGTACAATGGAATTCATCTGAGAGCTTTTTGTAAGATTTTTTTTTTACAGTTGTTATACACTGAAAGTATTTTAATAAAGGAAAAATGTGTCCTTTTGTGTTGCAAGCAAGTCATGAGAGTTTTGAGACAAAAGGGTGATTAATATATATTAAACTAACATCATATAAACCAAGGGTTGTGCTGTATATTACATGGCAAAGTATTTGGTAAAGCAGCACTAATAGTAAATCAACTGCCTTACAATGGAAGTAAGTCAGTAGTGCTTTATGTAATACGATGCTGAATGATTAATGTGAGAGTGGTATATGTCAAAGGGATCGGTCATCCAAAAATGAAAATCCATTTACTTAACCCAATGTTGTTCCAATGCTGTATGACCTTCCATCTTCTGCAAAACACAATGAAAATATTTTGAAGAATGTTGGTAAGCATTTGGTGACCTTTGACCTCCATTGTCAAAATATCTTGTTTTATGTTGCACAAAAGAAAGAAAGTCGTTTAAGATGATTAAATGATGTCAATATTGATTTTGGGTGAACTGTCCCCTTTCAACATACATGAAAAACCTTAATAACGTCATGCCTTTCCTAAATAAATACCGCATTGCGAACAATGTGTTTCAGAGCAGTGCAAAGACGTGACACACAAAAGTTACCTTGCTAGAATGACTATGCAGACAAAATGAAAAACAAGCTCTGGAAATTGAATTCTGATCCCTTGTTTTAAAAGAATGTATTTCTAAGACAGCGTCCTCCTGAAGATTAGTGTATAACAACGTTCTTCAATTGAATTTCGAGAGCATTTAATCAGACAGCAGTGTATTTATTTTGAAGCTTTTTTACATTTTCCCTTTGGAATAATAAGCCTATACAACCTAGCAATCCTAGACAAACAAGAACGACAATCATGTTGAAAAGCAATCTCCCGCAAACCAACAAAAAGCTATATGGCTGCAGAGATCCATTTAGGACAATCTCTTCTGCATTAGAACGCATTTGAATGTGAGAAACAGACTTTCTAATTGACAAAACACAAAAAGCTCAGTTCGACACTGAAAGACACGTCTGCATACATACAGAATCACAATCCACATCCTTAATCAATAACATTAATATCAGCCATCTCAGAGCAATTGTATGCAAATCCATGCAGCCTAAAAATAGTCATCACTGTGTGGCTTGTGAATATTTATACCATTGTACTTTTAACCAATGGGCACATTTTAACAAGCCATAGGGACAACCGGTGTCTTTGAACACCGCTTCGATTTTTGAACACACAAATGTAGAAGTGCAAAAAAAAAAAGCATGATTGAATTATTCAGTTTGGCAGAGATTTGGCAGCAGGAGTGCGCAGCACTGCCTTGAGTGCAAATAACAGAGACCATCTTCCTGTTTCCTACACCGCTGCACAGAAATGCATAAATAGCACTACACAGAGATAATCAGCAAACCCTTTGGGACTTGGACACAATATTCTCAGTCTACATTAATTCCCTGGTGTACCTGATCATTTATAACGACAGATGACTCTCCTGTACCCTCAAATCCCGGCCCCATTCTGCCCCTCTCTCTGTGTGATGAAATACTGAGGACACAGGATATGATCGATATGAATTATAAATACGATCTCAAGACATATGTTTTGTTGCACTTTCTCAGCAATCTGATCCTAGTCTGTCCTCCTCGAGATACATTTTGTCATTCTAAAGTCCAGGCGATTTATTAATTCATGAGCTCTCCTATGGTGCAGTACTCTCGTAGTCAGCACCTGCCGGAGAGGTACTTTCATAGGCATTCAGAGCCAAGTAATGCAATTCCTCACTGGTTTCACTTTCATTGTGCTGTGCCTGGCAGTGCAGCTTGTTTCCAATCATCACGTTTCCTTAAATTAATGAAAATTAAATGCGACTCTTTAGTTATTTTTAGATGTAATTTATGCATTTATGCATTTGTTCTTCCCACCAACACTCACAGGAAAAAGAAAGGGTGAAAATTAAGCAAACAATGTGTTCCTGAGGGTTGTGACACTGTAGAAGGTCAGATGTAAGAATAAAGTGCAAACAAATGTGACAATAAAAGGATTGTTTGCCCAAAAATGTAATTTTCATGACATCCCCCCCACCCCCGAAAAAAGACTGCCTTTATTATATCAAAGATACACTAAAAATAATTGTATTTTATAAAATAATACTGTAAAATATAATTTACATTTTAAATAGCAGTTCACTATTTTAATATTTATTAAAATGTAATTTATTCATGTAATGCAAAGCTGTATTTTTGAGCATCATAGCTCTAGTCTTCAGTGTCACACGTTTCTTCAGAAATCATTCTAATATGCTCATTTCTGGCTCAAGAAACATTTATTATTATTATTATTATTATCAACGCTGAAAACAGTTTTGCTGCTTAATATTTTTGTGGAAACCAGGATACATTTTTATCAGGATTCTTTGGAATAAAAAAATTCAAAAGAACAGCATTTGCTTAATGTTCTTCTTCTATATGCTATAATCTATAATTATTACTATAATTATTACAAACTAACCCTAAACCTGTAATAAGTACATGTTGTTAATTAATATTACTCAGTACTTAAATATACAACTGTTACAAGGACACCATAAAATAATGTGTAACCAAAAAAAAAAAAAAAAAACTACTGACCTCAAATTTTTGAACTGTAGTGTAATTGAAAATCTTGTTTTGTGTGCAAATGATTTTCAATTTTTGCGTGAACTGCACCTTTAATATGTTGAAGGTTATTCTAGGCTAATGCGGTCAATCCCTGAGGCATCTCCATTACTGAGGCCGTAACTTTACAGACTCTGTTAATCAGTCTCTTTATTGACAGTTGCTTTATTAGATTATGAGCAAACGTGCAGGTATGTTAGCTGTGCGCACACCACATGGAGCCACGTAATCCACAGCGTGCAGCTAGCATTTCTAGCATTTGATTGAAATCTCTTTCCTCTAAATGCTGTCAAACAAATAATACATTTAAGCTCAATGCCACAAATCAAGCAAAGCCAACACAAGAAACTCTCCTCAGCTGTCACAGTCAATTTGAAGAATAACAATGGCTAAATTACATATCTTTAAGAAACATAATTTGCCAGCAGATGGAGACCAATCTGTTGGAAGATTTTTGCCCATTCTTTAAATCCAAAGACAGAAACACTCTCTGGAATACTTGACTGCGATTGGACGATTGCGTCATTCTGCACTCAGATTTGTATAATGACCACTTCACAGTAGCCTATAATTGACCGCTGTACAAGGAAAATGATTTCTGTGCTAGTCTTTTGTATTTTTTTCTTTCTTCTCAGCTGATAAAATGATATTTACATTTATGCATTTGGCAAATGCTTTTATCCAAAGCGACTTGCATTCATGCTATATTCAATCAGTTCATGCATTCTCTGGGAATTGAACCTATGACCTTGGCATTGTTAGCGCTGTTTGAGCTACAGGACTATAAAATCATATCAACTCAAATCGCTATTTTTGCTAGAAGCTGGTGTAGAAGCAGTAGCCTGCTGATTGTGTTATCTCTTACATATCTGAAACTGAACTGTTAAACATGGTTTCATATTCATCTGAAACGCTTATGCAAGTTGAGTGAGGAAAAAACGTGTTACGGTAGAGCATATGTGCTTTGGTGATGGCCTTATCATTCAGTTCTTATGGAAGTGTGCATGCCAACATCGTCATGAATGTACACAGAGTTTAGCACATTGAGAGTTTACATTGCGATATTAATAGCAGGCTGACATTTGCACACTACCTCAGGAAGAAAAAAGATACAAGCTCAACATAGTAAATGTGCACCATTTTCTCTAATCGCCAAGGACATATTTCCCTCAAGGGAAATGATTAGCTCTCCAGTCTTGCAATTTAAAGTAACTTTGATAAGCAATTAAATTGTTTTCCATTGCGCCTCTCATTTCTCCTTTCTTTCATGTGAACTTCTGGAACAGCTGCTTTGAAACCACATACATGGGAACAATGGCTGGCTCTTGGGCCCGCTCACAAACGGATGTTGAGGAACTACAGTTGTGTGATCAGTGAGCCTTAAAATTGTAATTGTTCAGTCTTATAAAAAAGGTATATTTCAAAAGATGCATAAATACCAGTGCAGTTGCATAACTGGGCAAAATAAATGTGGTTGTGATGTGTAATTTATGTACTTCCACAGACCGCAGTGTACTCGTGAGTTTAAAGCGCCCAAGTGGCCTAACATGACTTCTGTTTAATTTAGCTTAAAGCTTCACAATTCAACAAAAATAAATATTTTAAAAGAAAACGAATCACGTAATTAAATCAAGTAATAATTAACACAAAAAAAGAGACCTCATTAAAAAAAGCTTACTCATTGTTATTTAATGTTAGTTCATGCATTAACTAATGTAAACTAATGGAATCTTATTTGCCTAAATAATAATATCAAATCAATGAATATAATTTTGTGACTTTTTCCAAATTGTATTATTTATAATCAAAATATTAATATTATAAAACTACAATACAGAAGCATTATCACTAGTGACCCCACCGTATATTGTTTGCTCAATAAATGACTCATGGAAATGTGCAGTACAATGCAAAAGACTTTAATAAACTTCCAAAGCTCAAACATACATAAAACAGTTATATACAGTTTACTTCACATGTTGGCAAATCAACGGAGAATACAAAGATAATGTAAGGTGCTTCATATATAATGAAAGTGATTTAACCAACTTCTTACATGAAAAGAAAAAGTCAGTTTCTTTCTTTCTTTTTTTTCACCCTCCCCTCTCATTCTTTGTCAATGGCAAATATCCAGCCATGTATAATCGTTCCTTGCACAGTGCTACAGTTTTATGTGTGAGTCATTCTGTGTTTCCTACTCCAGAGCGTTACACTTGACACCATTAAGACATCTGATACCTCCGCAAGAATAAGAGGTCAAACATTTGGGCCCAAAGACACTTCTACAAATCAGTCCATTTGCTAAAAAGGAGTAAATTACTGCTCGAACAAAAGTGCTATCCATCGAAGCAATTTATTAGTGATGTAATAGTCATTCAAGACGGAAATACCCGACTGTTAAGTTTCACAAAAAAGAGATTTAGCTGTGGGATGCTTATTATCACGACTTTAAAGTGCTCATGTAGGGTGAGTTCTCGATTTATCGTAAATTTATTGCTGTTGACATAAAATCTGAATAGTCCACGTTGTATTCTCGTGCTCTGTACTGTATTTTCTACTTTTAATATACTTTTTTTTTTTTTTTTTTTTTTTTAAGTCGTCTCGGTTGTAAGAATACATAGCATGTCAGTTTCAGAATATACAAACACCCAGGTGATGTAACTAAAACCTACCATCTCGTATGACAAGATTGCCAGAGGCTTTCTATTCAAAATCAGTAAATACATCTCACAGGTTATATTGGCTCTGGTAAAAGCGGACTACAACAGACAACATACAGAGGTCAGGCCCGGTGTCCCTTTCTACTGCGTACAAGGGGTTTCTTTGATTAGGAAGCGAGAGCGCTGTCCCATATGATTGCAGCTTAGCAAAGCATTAGGGTTCTTTTTGAATCTTCCGTGTCCCAAAGTCAGAGGCAATCAGTGACAGAGCTAAAACGTGTTGGTACCTCCTATCGAGGGCCATGCATTTCAATGTTAACAAGCGTTGGGACGGTGCGAGGAGAGCCGTGGCAATCGGTGACGAGGAGTTTGCCGTGATCTATCGGACACGAGCACAGAATGAACAAATGAAACAGTAAAAGCTGGTGAGCAAAGGATATGAAAAAGAGAAGAAAAAAAAGAAACAACCACCAGGCACGTCGATGTTTCATTGAACTTTGTCTAATATGTCAATCAAGAAAATCAGTGAACAAAATCAATAAATAGACACACAGACGACAAGGACTGTGCTGCTTCTATACATAAATACATTTCTATATAAACATCCTATACAGAGGTCTTTGCCATATTCATATTCCATTTGGACAAGCAGAGTGGAGGTGTCTCTCGTGCCCTATTCGGTGTAACCGGTGAATGAGGACAAAAGGGGTTAAACAAAGCATTTCAAACCTCCCACAAGTCACAAGCAGAGTTTCGGACGGTTAAATTAGTCTGGCGTTACTCTCTAGGACTCGTTTGAGGCTGGAGAATCTGTACAGTTCGTGTTTTCACCTCTTCAGTGAGTGCCTTCCTCTCCCTCCCTCCCTCTCTTTAGGAAATGGCAGCTAGAGATTGATTTTTATCCTGTGGGAGCGAGCTGTACCTGTGCCACAGAGTGTGCCATAGAGTGGTGGTTTCAGTGCCGTCTCCTGTAATATAGAGAGACAGACAGATATAGGGAGATTGTAGTTACAAAATCATCTGGCTTGCTAAGCTGCAGTATGTACTGTGTATGATGATAATGAAGGCCTCTCTCTCTGGACATATACATTCACGTGCATACATAGAGAGAGAGGGAGAGAATCAGCATTCTTCAAGGAACAGACCGAAAGAGGTTTGTGTTCATTTCATCTCGTCGGATTTACCTTGAAGAATGCTGGGAAAAGTGACTAGTCAGTGCATGCAGGTCAACCAAATTGCTTTTTGCTCCAAATGTGCTGTTACACCCACCACACTACAGCAACACTCATTCATTGATGACAACAGGAAGCTCATGTGACTAAAACACTTTTTTTTTTTTAAATAGCTGGTAATGAACATGTTTTTAAAAATACGATAAAACTCAGCTAATAAGGTTAAATTTACTTCATTATTACTCAATCTCTTAAACTCATTATTGGAATATATCAGCAAGCAGCAGTGGACCTGTTAATGAGCATGTGCAAGAGGAAAGTACCATTTCAAAGCTCCTTGTACTGCAGATTCACTCTTCAGCAATGTTAACTGAACACTGAGTGACTTCTTAAAAACTGATATTGCAATGCAGCTTCACTGGTAGAACAAGATGGCAGTGATGTCAAGGTCATGGTTCGTTTCCTGGGAAACACACATGCCGATAAAATGTATACGAATGAATTCAGGTTTCTTTGAGGAAAAAAAAAAAAAAAAAAAAACTCAGACTGCTGTTCCAACCTCAAAAATGCAAAAACAAACGTATTTCTTAACCTCATGTGTTTTAGGATTTTTTTGTAACATATGTAAATGCACTGTCACTTATAATAAATTGAGCACAGCTTTGCGGAATAAAATTAGTCATTTATTTTACAAACAAAATCTTACCTACACCATATACACACATACATACATACATACATACATACATACATACATACACACACATATACATACATACATACATACACACACATTATGGCTGCACCTCTAGGTAGTACTATTAATGGCAAAATTTAATATTACTTAGGATTATCTGTGGGAGAATCAGACAGTTAAAAAAGGCATAAACATACTGTGAATTTTAAACAAACATGCAGAATATATTACTAAAGGCCAAGATGCACAAGAACTGCTGATGGGCTAAACGCTGCAGAAATCGCCTGGAGTTTGACACAAGTGGAGGTAATCAATACAGAGAGAGAAATTCAAGAGAGATCAATCACTTCATGTTCTAAAAAATGTGTTTAGTTGGAAATCTAGGCACATCTGCCCTATACCCGGCGCGATTCAAAAATGAAGTAAAATTTGAATTATTGAAACGCGGGTGGGTGAGAGCACAAACTGTGGACTCAAGGACATCCTCTCCCATATTTTATGATGTTTTTAAAATGCTGAATGTACCATGAAGCCTGATGCAAAGAAAATGTGTTTGACTGTGAGATCCCATAAGCCTGTGAGGGCATATTCATACCAATTCAAATGGAGACGGGTTTGCAAGTAACATGAGGTTAGAATGGCGAAGCTACTGACCTCAAATACACCCCTGCTCTGAATATAGAGGCCTTATAGCGTTTGATTTGACTAGAGTTCTTGCATATTCATGGCCTTGCCAGGGATCAGTCAAGTATGGTGGAATTTACTTGATCTGCCACAACTAAAGTGTGTATTCAGACAGAAGGCACCCCCCCACCACCACCGGAGGGATTGACCTCTAAAATCACTGTCTGAGAACAGGGAGATGAAAGATAAAAGAAAGGCAGAGATGAGTGAAAGGGGTGGGAAAGAGGTTCGTGGTGGTGCTCGGAATGCAGAATGGACCACTGATGGTATTATGAGCCATATGGCCCATAAATATGTTGTATTTTGACGAGCTTTTTTTTGATGCTGACATCATTTCCAGCCCTGCTAAGCATCCCATTGACCTGCATCAGCGAGTGTTTCCTGGGAGAAATGCATCCTTTAATGGTCCCTACAAATGTTCTCGCACCTATTCATCATGGCAAATTCAGACATGATGTTTCTCAGACATTGAGATGGGGTCGCTAAAGTTAAATATTGCTGACATTTGTGTCACCGCTTTATAGCATGAGACACTAGAGATTTTTCACCAAATATGGGGCCAGTGGGTTTAGACATGATCTGATATTCTAGATTCTGTACTGCAATATCTGCTGTCTGTTTGTCAGTAATGGCTCTGAGCTGCTATCCAAGTTGTGGTTTAAAATGACTAAGTAAGAAGAAATATTATAGACAATAGCTAACATAAGAAAGGAAAAAAATATCTTTACCGAGAGCATGGAATGGTAAGATACAACATAAAGAGCACTTTACTTTAGAATTGGAGATGATTCAACACTGTCTAACTTCTTTCTAATAGATTCTTTCAATAGTCTATAACTGTCAAAGCATACAGGATAAACCTTTAATATGTACAAAAATAACATACGACTAAGGCATTCAAAGTTACACTCAATATATTTAAAACTTGAAAAGTTATAAGTTCCTTTCTGCAAGAAAGAAAGAAATAAAGAAAGAAAGAAAGATCCGGTCGAAACGTGCCTGGCAATAGGTTTTGAAATGCTCAAAGAAGGGGTCAATGAATGCTTTTAACAAAAATGAATAAAATAAATAAATAAAATAAATAGCATATATAATTTGCTGCAGTAGCTATAGTATTCACAGTACAGGGCACCACAAGGCACCATCTGAATAGGATTTTAATCACAAATATTTCAAGAATCTGATGCAAGGTTTCAAAACCTTCAACAAATATTTCTGCATATTTCAAAATACACAGAAGCAGGAAGACAACTGTGGCAGGGCAAATTACAAATCTAACCTGAATTATGTGTCATTCCATAATCTCACTATATAAGCAGGCTTATGTATAATGCACCATGGCAGAGCATTGCTTTTAACTGCATTTTAAAATAAAGGCCTCATGGTGAAAATGGAACATCAGCTATGTGTGGGTGTCACCTTAAATTACCATGCGCACAAAGCATCTGAGTGGATATACTGTAATTTGTAAGAAATATGCAGAGGGGGATTTACTTCAATAAGGACAAGAGCTCACAGTGGATGACACGATATTACAGAAAAAAAAACAAACAAAAAAAAAACAAGATTGTCTGTGATTGAATGCTGAAAAAAAAAAAAAAAAAAAAAAAAAAAAAGAGAAGAGAAGAGAAGATGAGATGAGAAAAAATATATTTTGGCCAGCTAGTTACTGATCATGTAGATAGTGTCCTATCTAGTGTCCTATCACTGTATACACGCTCAGTCTTGTTTGAATTTAGGCCCCTGGAGTCTCGCCAGCTTACATTCCCGACCCCAGTCCTGTGCTTTCTAACCTGCCTGAGAAAACGGCTACGCTGCAGACTCGATGCCTGGTCATTAAAAACATGCAGTTGATAGGTAAAATGAATGGTGTTTCAAGCTATTAGTGAATATGCTTCTATTTAAGTCTCACGGTCCCACAGCTCTGTCTTCACCTTGATCTCTCTGACCTACAATCGCACAGCTCAGTCTTCCACTCGGCGAGAAAGACCAGTTGCCGCAGCGAGGCCACCTCTCTCTCCACCCCAATTTACATTTATGTCCCTCACCTGCTTTTATTTATTAGCTATTTTGCATTTGGCACATCTCCTCTGGAACCATAGACTAGAATACTAGTATTCAAATGAACCTTCGTCTCATTAATGCCGGCAATTTTCCTCGGAGACAACTTATAATGTTTCCTTTGGACTGAGTTCGAAATTCTATTTAAAAATAATCAGCCTTTCCCTACTATGTTACAAGTTTTAGCTCTAATGAGTTCTATCAAGCATTTCTGTGGGAAACAATTGTTTCAGCAGTGTGCATCTGTTCAGTTGTGCCTGTGGAATGCAACCCTATCTTGTTTGGTTTTCTGTCAAGCATGCTTGGTTTTGGCATGTCAATCAAGAACAAACATAGCTGTAATCTCAAGCTAGCACTCTTGTTTTTTGTACACAAAAAGTTGTTTTGCTAATAATTACTCTTTAGAATTGAACGTCTGATTGGAAGAAGAAGAAAAAAACACCCCATAATCAAAGCCATCCAACATCTCTCTATCTGTCACAGTCTTCCTAATATGTACAATGTTCCTTCAGTTGATGAATTGTGCCATTTTTCCTACAGTCTTCTTCAGTGAAGACATGAAATGCTGTTTTTGCTAATATGAGCACACAACCATAAAACCAACAGCCACCCACTTTTTAAGTTTCAGATTTTCATTTGCATATTGCATCTTGACACGCATGCATCTTTGAGCCCATGTTGAAGCTCAGAACATGCGGCTGTCACCTTCCATTCTGCATCTTTATATCAGAAGGACAGTACAAATGGGAGCTGGAGCAGCGAGTGGTTTAAGAAAGGAAGATGTGAATTACCTGTCTGGTGTGGATTTGTCCAGCTGCCTTGAAGCCCCCTTGACAGCTGCACTCTGAAACGCTGTAGGGGTCGGAGCTGCTGGAGGAACATTTGGAGAGTGAGTCACAGCCCACCACGAATGTGTTGTCCAGTGGGAGTTCCTGAATGACATGATGCTTCTTGGGAGCCACAGGGGTCTCTGGTTTGATCTGGAATGTTGGCTGAGGGGAAGCGGATTTGTAGTGCTTGGCTAAGTCAGGACTGTCGGGTTTGAAGGTAGTCGGTGTGGTAGCCCAGTTGTACTTTCCCATTGTCTGCTCCTCAAGTTCAACAGGGAGGTCTAAGGTGCCATTGATGTGCTCATGAGTAGGGTCATCAGTCTTGGGTTCCTCAATGGTTACGAAATTCAGCAGCAAACTTTTTGGGGATCTCTTCTTCTTCTTCTTTTTCTTTTTAATCTGCCGACCCTCCTGGTTGGGTGACACCCACTCGCCGCTCTGCTTGCTCTTCTGAACAACTTTGTGTCTCGGTGTCTGTCGACAGCGTACCAAAGCAGTTACAAAGATCACCAAGATAACAGTCATAGTCCCAGCTATTATGGCAATAACAACAATTACGTAGCCATTGGTCTGGGGTGTCACCTCGTTGTCCCCAATGTTCCGCTCCAAAGGAGTCTCTAAACTCTTGCGAAGTTGTTCCTGGATGAATGTGGCATTGGAGACGGTATCATTGACAAACAAATGAACAAGGGCGATTGCATGTAAGGACTCAGGCTGTCCCAAGTCCTTGACCTTTACCACCAGCCTATGAAGTCCTTGGTCTGCTGCAACAATCTTCTCCTGCAGAGTAATATTGCCTGTCGTTTTGTCAATGGCAAAAAGTCCTCTCGGCGACCCTCCAATAATACTGTACTGCAGCTCAGCGTTCATCCCAGTGTCATTGTCAATGGCAAACACTCTGGTCACCACTGATCCCGGGCTGGTGGTTGAAGGTACTAGATCATAGGAGTAGTTCGAGGAGGGGATGACAAACACCGGTCGATTGTCGTTCACATCAACAACATTTATGGTGACCTTGGCATAGGAGGTGGTTTGCATTTGACCTGCGTCCACAGCCTTGACAACAAATGTGTAGGAACTTTGTTGCTCCCTGTCAAAGGTAATGTTTGGTTTGATCACCCCGGTTTTGGGGTCGATGATGAAATTGTCCTTCCCATTTATGATCGAGAGAGTGACGACTGCATTGTCGCCAGCATCTGCATCCGTGACAGTGATCAAACCCACTGTACCATACAAAGGGAGGTTCTCAGGCACATAGAAGTTGTACTCGGGATGGGTAAAGGCTGGACTGTTGTCATTTTGGTCTTGGACTATTAGCTTGACGGTGATGTTACTTTGGAGAGGGGTAGAACCATTATCCCTGGCAATGACTGTGAATGAATACTTCTCCTGCTTCTCCCTATCCAGCCTTTTGACAACAGAAAGGATTCCAGAGCGGGGATCTATGTTAAACCCATCAGGAGCATCTGGGCCAAGACTATAAATAATAAGGGCATTAGAACCACTATCTGCATCTGTTGCACTGATTTTTATCAACTGTGTACCCAGGTCATTGTTTTCTGGAATGGACAGCTGGATTTCAGGCTGAGGGAAAACTGGGACATTGTCATTCTCATCCTTTATTTTAATCAGGACCATTGCCGAAGTGTTCAGAGGAGGTTTTCCAGAGTCAGATGCAACAATCCTAATCGCATACTCTCGAGTGGCCTCATAATCTAAGGGTGCGGCAGTTTCGAGCAAAAACTGGTCGTTGAAGACCGGCTTCAGCCGGAAAGGTACATCGTGATCAGTGTAACAAGTCACTTTACCGTTCAGATCCGCATCTCTGTCCGTCACAGTAATTAGGGCTATTTTTGTGTTAAGGGGGGCATTTTCAGACAACAGTACAGTGCCATTAACGAGATTCATTATATACCGGGTATCTATAGAGGGGACGTTGTCATTAATGTCTGTAACGTTGACTATCACTGTAGCCCTTGAAGGGGTAGAGCTTCCGTCACTGGCCAGCACTATAAGCTTGTGCACCGGGTTGACTTCCCTGTCCAGTGGCTGCTTGACGGTAATCAGTCCAGTTGTGCTGTCAATAGCAAAATGTCGTTTGGTGGCAGGGGAGATTTGGTTGCTGAAGGAGAAGTGAATCTGAGCATTGGATCCCAGATCAGCATCTGTGGCATGAAGGTGAGTGACAGATGTTCCCATTGGGGCATTCTCAGGAACGTTTACCTCCACCTCGCTGTCCTTGAACACCGGCCGATTGTCATTCACATCTGAGACGGTGACCTGCAGAATGGCTGTGCTGGACTTTGGGGGGGTGCCACCATCCTCCACTTTAATTTTCATCACAAAGGTGTCCTTCGTCTCCCGATCGAGGCTCTGCTGGACTATGAGTTGGGGCCATTTGTCTCCTTCAGGCGTCTCGATGATGTCCAGGCCAAATTCGCTCACACTCTGGAAAATAAAAAATAGCAGTCTTGTAAACAGTTTGCAGTATATTTGACCAAGAACAGAATAGTTTAAAGTGTTTAGCAAAATGCCAGTAAGAGGACACCTCCACTTGATGTTTATACCTGAACTAAAAATCCCATGCATGGTGCATTTTTCCTGTTGTTTCAGTTATTATTAATATTGTTGCTGTTGTTGTTGTTATTATTGTGCCTATTACTAGATCATCTTGCTTTTAATGTATGTGGGAATGTGTGTTTTGACAATCTCTCAGACAGAACTCACAGAAGTTTAAAAAAAAATACAAATACTAATGTGTCATTTATTCTGGTTTTCAACAGATGTTGGCTTTAGCTCCTTGGGGTTAAAGTTCTTTAATCCTATGAGAAAATGCACAAGGTCCTCAAAATATTTACTTGAAAAGCCCGTCCAGGGGATATGATCCTATAAAGCAAACATTGGATCCCCACACAGTAAACAGTTCCATCGAGCACCCGAAAACTAAAATACGTGCCATAAACGATGCATTGAGCATAGTTTCACCCCCCAAAGTAAATAGGTCTAAGATGAACAATCAAAAACTGTTTGTTAGAGAGGAAATTACCTTGTGTCATTCCATATTTACTCGGGTAAGCATAAATCGATGCACATATTCCTGTCTGAAATATTACAGCAAGCCTTTTATTGACCCTCATGAAATACATGTTTTTTCTTCCCTGACCTTTGCTGACTCCTTAATAAGCGTGCTTAGTTTACATTTTCTTAAAAATGTAAAAACCATTTGCTAGTCTGACAGAAAATTGCAGATTTAACATTCAAAAACAACATTTTCTACCAACCAATACGAGTAACAAAGCCACACTGCATCTCATAGCAATATAATAATAAAACAGTGAGTTCTAGCCCTATCCTCTGGTGTATTCTGCTTTGCTGCACACAACTTATTGTTTTACCCAACTAGCAAGACTCTGATTTAGTGTATGGAAGACAGCTTGTGCAGTTTCAAGTTCATATGTGAAGAAAAGCTGAAAAGCGAGTCAAAGAGATAAGCTTCCATTTTAAATATACTGCAAGACCACCACAGATTAAAGAAAAGAGAAGAAGCTGAACATTAAAAAAAGCTTTTCTCCCAGCAAGGAGCTAAATCTAGGCAGCAGCAAAGCCTGAGGAAAATGAAAACAAATGCATATGTAATCCCCCTGAGAATCCAGCTTCAACTGTTTAAAATAATTGCCTTCCTACCGAAACTAGCCCTAATATTTATGATTAGAAATCAGGCTACATGGTACGGCAAAACATCACGCGTATTCTATATTTCCGTGGTTGGCGAGCGAGGGAGACAAGGGAACAGTGCCTGAATGAGAGTCAAGCACATTTGTGAAACAAAGAGGCTCTTTGAAGCTCTTTCAGTCAAAAACATTTCATGCTAGAACAAGAAAAGGCAACTTCCTTAAGAGATAAGCTTCCTGCTTCACATAAAGCTGGGAAAGATTACTCTGTCTAGGCACATATTTTAAATGTGATTACTAAACATATATGCATTTCCCATGCTATGGGTGATCTTGAATCATTTAGCCTGGCACTAATCAACCACTTTCTATGGGCACACTGCATGCAGCCACAAATTAACTACAATGCCAAATGACAATTTATATTTTGGGTTGACAAAGTAAGCTTTTTACATGCTAAAATCATGCAACATCCCCCTTTTGTGGTTCTTGGCACAATTTTGTGACCATCTGTGGTCTACTGTCAGTACTACTAACACATGCAAATAACACACACATCAAAACGCATCCAAGTACATAATTAGCATTAAAACAGAAAAGTTATAAAAGGAACAATTTGGATGCCTACATATTTTAACACATGCAGAAGGCTTTTTTCTTTATTATACAGTCAACACAATTCAATAAAAGTGATTGCCATGAAGATGTACAGTAAATGTAAAAATCAGCACAAAAATCTGTTTCTTGTACTTTTGGTTATGATAAATGTGGGTTACAATTTGTCAGTTACAAATGCATGCACGGTGACCATAAGGGCTTTTTTTTTCACTAGTTATCTATGACTGTTTCAGATTTATATAGGGAGCTAAAACATGGATTAGTTAATGAGTCTGGTTTAAAAATGCCTAGCAATGAGGAGATCAATCATAATTTTTCAAGCCAGGCCCATAGAAAATGAGGCTGGGGAATTCAGATTACCTTAGACAGACTCAGGTAGAGTAAAAAGAACATGAATCATAGGCCCAAGGGAAGTGACAAATGTCTGAAATTAATACAGGTAGTGCATACGAATCTACATATTCATACCAACTGACCCATGGAGCATTATGAGAGACACATGGGACGAATCTCTTTTGTTCAAGTTAAGACTGACAGGGGATGATACTGGGTGTAAGACAAAGCCAAAAAACTTGCTTAAACTGAACCCAATTGTCTGGTGCAATCAAGAAATATATGCAAAAGCGAATGTCGGTTATAAATAACCCAAAGAGAGCGGTAGCTTAACAGTAGAATATTAAGTATCAGTGGGCTTCATTTTGCATAGTTCAATCCCAGAGTTTCTCTCAGCTTTGCAGACTGGCTGAAGTATCTGCTGTATGAATCAATGAGATGACCTTCTACAGCAACGACTCAGAATGAACTCAGTATCAACAACCGAGAAACTGAATATTTTAGACCTTTGCACCATTGCATTGTGTTAGAACACTGTATAAAGCGTTTAATACATATAATAAAACACATAAAGCCATAAATATTTCACTTACACTAAATTGTCTGAAAATGTTGTCACCTTTTTTGATTCACTACCAACTATAATCAGATCTAAGCCATTTGCCTGTGACCGAAACACAAACTCTGTCTCCTTGGTTAAACTTTGGCTGAAGATTCAGCCAGAAATTAGGCACAAATGAAACCTGGAACCAACTGACAGGTAGTAATTTGATTAGAATCTGCTACTATTTCCCCAGCGTCCACTATTGTCCAGAACAGTGGCAGAAATTAGTTTCACCTTATCCACTCATCCTTAAACTGAATACACTTTTACTCAGACTCATTCTCAAGGGAGTGAAATTCCAAAACGTTTGGTTTAAATGAACATCTAATATCTCATAAGCTAATTGTTCTAATTAATATTATTTACTTTATATACTGCAAGTGTTTCCTGGGAAACAAACCTTTTGTGAGAAGTGTCAGAACCCTTCAGCTCAACTTCAGGCACAACAATTACTTTGTTCAAAGACGATGATATCTTTCTCGAGAATCATT